>CALNXI010001261.1:40968-50968 GCA_942486025.1 Porites evermanni
TATTATTATTATTATTATTATTATTATTATTATTATTATTATTATTATTATTATCATCACCATTGTTAACTGGCTAGTATCAACATGCTAATGTATCTTTTTCTAACTGGATAGGTCTTGTTGAATGTTATATGGCCGCAAAAAGACACAAAGAAGGTCTTGCAGTGGCAAAGAATGCACACAAAACACTAGGAGCCAATCCACGGACGCTTACAGTAAGATTACAGCCATTCAGGTTGTTTTTTTCCTTGAAACTGTCCTTAACTTTTATCATTTTATTATTAATAATCATTATTATGTATCATCATTATTTTTTCTTTCATGATGCCAGTTCATATTTATAGATTAATTTTTAGATTTGAGTATGTCTAACCTCAAGACTCGGCTTTATTTTTTCATTCTCATAGCTATGCGCCTCGGTTATGGCCCATGAACCTTCATCATATGACAGGGTATGTACAGGGAAAAAGTAACGGGTACTGCGTGTAAACCCTTCCGCAACAGGCGCCAGTAAATGATGGCAGTTAGCTTTACCCAGTTGATTTAATTGGCACAAGTCCATTGGATAGTGATTTATCAGTGCATAGTGCATCTAACTTCTCGAAAGACGGGCCCGGAAAGCTTTTGTTGTTTGCATTCAAGATCAAGGTTTCGATGTTTTTGCCGATAACAAAACAAAATGGACTGGTTGTTAGCTAGGACTTCGCTCTTTATATAACAGCCCTGTATATGGCGGTCACCCTGTATATTACGGTCATCGGACAACTTCCCAAAATTTTCAGTTGCGTTATATTTTTTGCAAAGTTGACCTGTATATACGGTCAGCTTGTGTATTTTGGTCACTTTGCCATTTCCCAAGGGCTGTTCGTTGTACACAGGTTTGACTATATTTTTAGAACTTGGTTTGAATATTTTATTTCAGGCCGGGAAAGTTATTGGGAGAAAATGAGCCCTACTTAACAACCCTCAGAATGTCAACAGCCTGGCACCAAGGTTCGGGGAGCAAGGGTGGCACAGTGGTGAGAGCAGTCTCCTCCCACCATTGTGGCCCAGCCCAGGTTCAAATCCTGGTGTCAACACTACATGTCGTTGGTTCTCTCCTTTGCTCCGAGAGGTTTTTCTCCGGGTACTCCGGTTTTCCCCTCTCCTCACAAACCAACATTTCCAAATTCTAATTCGACCAGGAATTGTAGGCACAGAACCTCAACATAGATGTGTTAACACAAGTTTTTGGGACAAAGAAGAAATCCGCCATCCTGACAGGACTCGAACCCATTTTTTCGCAAACACCAGTCAAGCGTTCTTAACACTGAGCATTAAGATATCTCCTTTTTGTTTGTAGGCTACAAGTATGCTAGAAAAGAGCCTGGCTCAGGACGAAACTTACACTGACGCTGTTTGTCTGCTGGCGGAAATAATGGGAAAGAAGCAGGAATACGATAAAGCAATAGCACTGTACGTTTGCGCACGTAACAATTTATGAATGAGTATGAAGTGGCTTTAATTTTGCAAATGCAGTTAACTTGATTGAAACCTTGTACTTGCGGTCGATACCTTTGTCGATGTCTAGATTATCAACGTTTAATTTTGTTTTGCAGTTTGCGGAAACACATGAATCATGACCGCACACCCCGTCTGCATCAGCTACTGGGGGATTATTTAGCGCTAACAAGTGATTACCAAGAAGCACTTGATCATTACACACAGGCACTGAGGTGAGAGTGATCTTTACTAATATTCTCCTTGAAATATCAAACAATCACTGATCATGAGGTATTGAGAACTGAGAGAATGAACAACTCAGATGAATTCTCCTGTCAAGGAGAGTCAAGATGGTAGGTGCAGTAACTATTAGTGTTTGAAAGTCATTAAAATACTTTCACGGCAGTTGACTGTCAAAATTATCTTCTTGATTCAGATTACTTTCGTTAAACATTGCTGTGCGTTTTGAATGGTTGAAAAACTCACACCATTCTCCCGACCAATCAGAAATAAAACTAAGACCGACCTAAGCGCTTGATCATTGCACACAGGCACTGAGGTAATAATGATCATTGCCAATATTCTCCCTGAAATATTAATCAATCACTGATCATGAGGTATTGAGAACCGAGAGAATGAACAGCTCAGATGAATTTTCCCGATAAGAAGGGAGTCAAGGTGGGGTTGTGATTATTGTCGTTGCAGTATTAGTGTTTGAAAGAGTCATCAAAATACTTCCCTGTGAGAGCGGCTTTCACGGCAGTTGAATGTCGAAAGTAATTTCTTGATATGCTTTGGTTTAGCTTTGCTGTACCTTTTGAAGGCCAAACAACTTTCACTGGACCAATCAGAAATACGACCTAGACCGACGATGAATTGGTTCCGCGCTTTTTCCCTTGGTCGACACCATGCAATCTCATTTATTTCTTCGGGATCTTAATGGTTTCTATAACTGGCTTGGCATATTTTCAGTGACCGATTAAACGATAAATAAAACGATTAATAACTTTGATTACACCACACTCAAATAATAACCACTGTATGGTTAAAGGGGTATCAAGTCGTCTCTTTCTCGTGTAAACCCGAGTAACACTCTGGGAGGAGAAAGGCCATAACATCAATGAGTAATTTAAAATACTAGTGTAAACGAGGCTGCGTTGATGTTTTTGTTTGTAGTATGAACCCGGATGACAGCAAAGCCAGGGAAGGAATACAAAATGTAGAAAGAGCGAATGGAGGAGAAATGGAACACGATAGTGAAGAGGACGTTGAAGAACCCAACGGCGAAGGTGTCAGTTTAGAAGAGGTAATTATTCACTGTAAAAGCTCAGAACCCAGGAGTCATTTCATAGGTAGGTGGAGCGTGATCGTCGGGGTGAGCGTAGTCCTGAATAGGACTGTTCTTGACAGTGACTGATGTTTCGATAACCTGTGCGGTAGTCATCTTCAAAGTCAAAGTGAGTTATAGCACGTCACTTAATGGTATTAAACTCTGGTTATCAACCTGATTAGTCAATTAAGTCGCGATGTTATGGGTTGTCTGTCGGTTATTCCTTTTCACGCTCACAAAGGGATGTGTCTCTTGCAGAGGAAGGAACACATCCACCGCCTAAAAGCGATATCAAGATGAAAAAAAAAACAACAACAACAACAACAACAACAGAAAAAAACAATAAATGACAAGTAACTTTAATCTTACTGTAGTTTCCACAGTAAAGGTATTTATTTCTTTTGTGAAAAATCTTCTTTTTTTTTTGCAGGACGGCATTGAAGACGACGAGCCCTGGGAATCACAAGACATCCGTGGAGCGGTGAGAAAATCGATTTGTTTCATTTTTCTGTCTTTCGAGAAGTTTAAATAATAATAATAATAATAATAATAATAATAATAATAATAATAATAATAATAATAATAATAATAATAATAATAATAATAATAATAATAATAATAATGACGATGATAGTAATATTTTTTGTTGATCTTGTGCATATTCCATAAAATAATCAAATGTGCATTACAATCTTACAAAGAAAAAATATATATGTTAAAATGACTAATTCATTGCAGTGATGTATGATTATGTTCTAAAAATTTTTAAAAACTTATCCTATGTATAAAAATATGTATTGTTGTCCTGTTTTGTTAATTTCGCAGCTTTTCTGACGAATGTTTATTTCTGAGCAAAGCTGAGGGATACACTTCGATACACGGAAACCATCCTCTGTTTGAGTGGTGTCCTGTGCTCTCACCGTTTCTGTATCAGTTATTAAACACTCCATTGTAAATAAACTTGAAGTTTTTTGCTCTTTTTGAAAATGATAACAATAATTAAGTCGAACTTTCAGTATGCAATGTGCAAGTCTTGATGAATAGCCAAGAAAATTAAACAATGTGGTTAGAATTTCAACCGATGCAAGAGAGAACACAGTACAGAAACAGGACAAAGGCTATTAGAAAAAGATCTGTAATCTGTATCATATCGGATCTTGGCTAGAAAGCTCGTTGGAATCCGAAGACTTTTTCAGCAACGTATGTCTTATTAACTTAGTACCTATGAAAGTGTAAATAGAAGAAAGAAATAAAAACTTGTATATTTGTATCTCTAAATGTCTTTCTTAATATTTTCATATCTTTTTTTTATTAAAGGACAGGAATTTCTCTTCACTCCCGTCCCTAATATTATACTTTTAATTCTGATTAAATCAGTCAGGGGTGACACTGTTACCTCGAGAAATCCCTCATTTGGTTCAGAAGACAACTGTAACCAGCTAGAGTTAAAGGAACCATTGAATTGAGAATTTAAAAAATGTGGTACTGCGTCGCTTATGGAGTGAAACACAAAACGTTGGATTTGTCAACTGCAATTTTAAACTGCGAGCACTCGCTTTTCAGTCTTTCGAGTCAAGGCTTGGTAGGACGCGAGAGAACGAACAAGAAGAGTGCTCTCTCGTGCGTTTGCCTGCTTTGCTGCCCCGCTTCAATTCCCGAGGGACTGGTAGTACTACCGAGATTCATAAGCCTTCGTTTCGAGTGCTTGCCTTTCTTCAGAGCGAATCTGATTCTCTTTCGGTGGCAAATTTACTTTGTCAATTTAGTTGATGAGACCAATTTTTTTTGCTGAGGAAAAACTTCAGTTGGTGTTTGAAATTCAGCAGAATTGAATCCTGTGATTAAGAATAATAAAGTTTCAAAATTATAGTGGTTATCGTTTGGTAACAAATAGAGCCAATAAAGATCACTACTTGCAAATTTGGCTCTGGGACTTTTTTAAAATTTTATTTGNTTTTTTTATTAAAGGACAGGAATTTCTCTTCACTCCCGTCCCTAATATTATACTTTTAATTCTGATTAAATCAGTCAGGGGTGACACTGTTACCTCGAGAAATCCCTCATTTGGTTCAGAAGACAACTGTAACCAGCTAGAGTTAAAGGAACCATTGAATTGAGAATTTAAAAAATGTGGTACTGCGTCGCTTATGGAGTGAAACACAAAACGTTGGATTTGTCAACTGCAATTTTAAACTGCGAGCACTCGCTTTTCAGTCTTTCGAGTCAAGGCTTGGTAGGACGCGAGAGAACGAACAAGAAGAGTGCTCTCTCGTGCGTTTGCCTGCTTTGCTGCCCCGCTTCAATTCCCGAGGGACTGGTAGTACTACCGAGATTCATAAGCCTTCGTTTCGAGTGCTTGCCTTTCTTCAGAGCGAATCTGATTCTCTTTCGGTGGCAAATTTACTTTGTCAATTTAGTTGATGAGACCAATTTTTTTTGCTGAGGAAAAACTTCAGTTGGTGTTTGAAATTCAGCAGAATTGAATCCTGTGATTAAGAATAATAAAGTTTCAAAATTATAGTGGTTATCGTTTGGTAACAAATAGAGCCAATAAAGATCACTACTTGCAAATTTGGCTCTGGGACTTTTTTAAAATTTTATTTGTCTTTTTTGGGGGGCAAAAAAGGGATTAAAAGAAAACAAAATCTGAAGAAAAAAAATAAACTAGTAAATTTTTCAACCTTAATTTAAGACCCAAGCGGTTAAAAACAGGCCGTCAGACGCTGAAGAAAGTAAATAAGATACCTTTCTTATGTTATGGCAGGTGTTTCTAAGCTTATTTTACAATTCAAATCAACCTTCTACGTTGGGTTGTCTTGGTTTCTTCAAACAATCTGTATGAATATTTAATAACGAAGCGTCCAGATCTGCAAGAATAAAAACCTTGCAGTCGTATAAATTTCCCTCTTGAGAAACTATATACTTCGATTCGAGGCGAATCCAGTTTAACACAAAGCCAGCTCAAGTCGAAGAAAGTCCATTGAGTTCTACGAAAACCCATTTGTCGTTGCTATAAACTCCACCGAAAATCTGATCCTGATAATTTTCGCAATTTTTGTCGAATAATCTCTGCAACATGGGCAAAGATATCGTCCTTGGTGAAGACTGGCTTATTACTCTGTCAGTTATTTACGGCCTGGGTGCTGTACTATCAGTTTGGGCTACTCTTCTTTCGCCGATGATCTTAGATATCTGGGACACTCCGGCCGGGCAGAAAAAGAAAGGTGATCGCGATTGGTCGACAATATTTCTGGTTCTTCTTCTACTTCAACCGCTTACGTTCGCAGGTTCTGCAGTGGGAATGTGGTGGATCACTGCATTTGCGTTTGTACCTCCGGGACATTTTGTACTCACATTCATCTCTTTCTTGGCTATTGATTTTTTTCGCCCCGACGACGATGTGTTCAGCAAATACAAATATTCTGTTCTCAGCTGAACGTTGGACCCCCGGAATAATGTATTCGTGATGAGTAATTATGCATGCAGTATCCTAAAATAGAACTTGAATGGATGTCCTCGAAGAGGGCTTTAACAATTCNATTTTTTTCGCCCCGACGACGATGTGTTCAGCAAATACAAATATTCTGTTCTCAGCTGAACGTTGGACCCCCGGAATAATGTATTCGTGATGAGTAATTATGCATGCAGTATCCTAAAATAGAACTTGAATGGATGTCCTCGAAGAGGGCTTTAACAATTCACTGCAAAAACTGTAAGAACTTTAGAAGAATTTATTTACTTAGCAATTTTTTCTTCATTTAGTTTAATTTTGTTGTTACATCATGTTTAATTGTCATTTGCTACGGAGTAAAAAAAAGTACCGCTTTAAAATAACTTTTCTGTTTGAAACACAGGGTTCTTTAGACTGACTTCTTGACTTATAACCAAGTTATGTTGAAACCTTATTATTTTATGTTATTATCATCATCATCATCATCATCATTATTATCATTAAATTTGTATTCTGTACTTTGGTAGCGGGGTCGATTGCAAAATTCAATTTGCCATATTGAAAATTGATACTGAGTTACTTAGTGTTTTTTTCAGTACTTCAGTGTATAGTGCAGTGAAAATTTAACTTATTTTCAGAAACAGTTGCATGATTGGGCAGGTTTTATGCTATAACGTGATCTGTTCGTTCGTTGCCCCAATTACAATCAAATTGATGTAGTGTTCGAGTAGCCTGAATTTCGTCCGATTACTTCGAGTCGTTATTACTCCCTCAGCTGAGAGGAGAAAACGACTCGAAGCATTCGGATGAAATTCAGGCTAGCGTTCGAGTTACCGGGGTAAATTTCAGTGAATTTTTGATCAAGGGAAATAAAATTTAGTTCGAGTTAAGCGGGGAGTTTGAGGGAGTTAACCGAGTTAATGACTGAAAAGTGGAGTGAAATGCGAGGGAAACTGGACTTAGTTCCAGTTAGCGGGGTTCAATTACCTGGGCGGAAATAGAATGCAGGGCTACCTCTCTACTCCCTCCTCGCCTTACCCGTTCGAAAGGTGGATAACGTACGCACTAACCAGCGTTATTTAAGGGAAAAGTGGTGAAAAACACAGGCAGACCACCTCCTGTCCTTGTGGGGGAGCCTGAATCCCGAAAAACGACTTCATTTTTGTTTCCCCAGTTATCCAAAGAAGCGCCAAATCTTACAATCTTTCTTCAAAGTTTTTTGAGAGTTTCTGAAAGAGTTCTGTGCCACCTTAAGAGGTGGTGGCTTTAAAGGCCCAAAAATGAGCAGCTCAAAGAAACAAACTGTCAAACATTGACTGGAACGACGAGCAATTCGCTGACGGGAAGTCAGTTAAGACTGTACATAAAGCAGCGCCATTAACGAATCAGTACAGGAAAAGAGTGCAGTAGTAGCTCACGTTCTGAGTTACGTTCGTGCTAGTCATGACTCCGGCAACCAGAAATCGAAGGTAGTGATGCAAGTGACTTAGGACGATTCAGAAGACGATGCGAAGACGGACTGTTCTGAAATGGTCGGCTTTGTCAAACTTAGTTTAGAGGTAATGTTCTAGCCGTTGAAAAACGTTACAGGGCCAAAGGAGTGAATTCATGGAAATGTAAGTCGAGGGGGGAGGGGGGATTGGTCATAAGTTTTAAGTGAACAGGACGGGCCAGAGCTAACCTGGCTTTATTGGCAGGGGGGACGACGTGGTATTACTCTATGCCAGGCTAATTTTTCAGGCTCCCCCTCCTGATAATTATTGCACGGTCCCTAAGACAAAGGAGAACTACCCAGCCACACCTCTGGCGGTAAGCGAATGCAAAGGGTTACAACAGAGATATAAGTTTACCGTATTCGTGACTTTTTCTACCACAGCGGTGAGGAAGAAGTGGTCTTGAGTAAAGCCTTTAAAAAAAGGATCTGTCATCCAGGGAAACAAATGGGAAATGAGACAAAATAAAGATAACATAGCTTCATGATTTCTACGTGCAGTGTAGACAAGTCAAGCTCAGTAATAATTCATTTCGGAAACTCATGCTCTGAGAAAGTACAAACGGCAATGAACAGGAATGAATCCGTCAAAGGAAAAGAAAAGCATTAACCGCATTCAGTAGAATAACAGAAAGTAGTAGTTTTCCCGAGATAAAAAAGGGAGGTGGACCAAAAGGGCCGAACAGTGATGATCACGAAGTTTAACTGAGTACTGGTATCATGTCCCTGAATATCGCGTGCTATATCTTTGGTTCTACGGACAACATCTGAACGCAACCACCGTTAACACCAGTTTCCCCTTGATTAATTATCTCGATCATTTCTTACCGCAGATTTTCTTGTGGCCGATCGAATAACAAGTGTCCGTTACTATTTTGCGGATTACGAGCGCTTTCTTGAATCTCCAGGGCCCAGTTGTTTGAAGGTCGGTTAGCGCCAACGTGGGGTTAAATTTTCTCTGGGTTTCTTTTTCTTTTGTTCAAGAGCATTTTATCCGATAATTTTCTAGACCTTCCACTGTCAAGTTTTAGACAAAAAATTAAACTGAGTTGGCTTTTTGTGCTTTCATCTCTGAATTCAAATTTTACACTAGCCCTGGGTTATCTTAACCCAGCTTTGAACAACCCAGCCCAGGTGTTAATGTCCATAGTTACTTACGCTATGGCTCAGCTATAGCGGAAGATCTGTCTTGCTTATACAACATTAACTTTATATAAATGCCCTTGGTATTCCCAATGGGCTCCCCAGCCTTGATTCTATGACTCGGTCCGAGATCGATCGCTATATTAAAAGAGAGCAAGGAATTTGAGGAGATTGGGGCTGGGGCAACTTTAAAAACCGCCTGCACGGACGCGGGGCTTTTTGGAGTCGGTTTTTATTTTTCTCGCGGCTTCGCCGCTCAGTCGAGCTCTCGACAAAACCTCCATGCTACGCAGACGAACCAGCAGGCTACATATCCAATCAACTAAGATTAACTTAAAACCAATTGCCTCATGGCAAGTGACCACAAACCAATTACTTATTATAGACGTTAGTGGGAACTAGACGTGCCGGGGAAAGTAGACATAATCCTTTGATATTTCCTTTCTTTATATTTTTCTCTTTTAACCTCTTGACAAAAATTTATTGGCAGGCAATTTTTATATTCACCACAGTTAATTGTATTGAAACAATAAAATAATTGTAGATAGAAGATATACACTTTCGCTATCACTGATTCTTTGTTTTGAAATTCTACCTTATATGCTGTCGAGTATATTTAGATCCCAACGAAAAGACATTATGGCAGTTCATTGGTAACGAGAAACAGCTGAATTAGCACATTATTTTTGTCGATTGCTAACCTGAATTAACGAAAACTGCAATTCTTCCAGTAAGCCCAATATTTATATTGACAAGGACATAAAATGGCAAATGTTTAATATAGTCATGAATTCACAATTTTCTGGCCTGATAAATGCGGTACAGTAGAAACTCCATTGACGGTCTCATCTCCACAGCGGCCATCTCTCTACTCTTCTCTCCCCAAGGTTGCCGTTGTAGAGAGGTTAAATTTTATTTCTATGCAAGTTTTTTTGTTTGTTTCTTATCCGTCAGAATTCGAGATGATCAAACTAGAAGAATGGTCTTGAAGAATGCTGATAATTTGATTGCAAAATTTTTAAAAATGTCTCTGATAGGCCAATTTTCTATAATATTTCTATTCAGTGTCTACTGGTAGACTAAAAACGGCGATTATTTTCAC
>CALNXI010001261.1:58468-113946 GCA_942486025.1 Porites evermanni
CTGCGGAAATCGTTGTTAAGATTTATTTGCTAGGCAATTCACCTTTTGTTTTTGTTTTTTGTTAATCCCTTTAATATTTTGCCTTTTCTCTACTTCACATTATCGATAAAGAATGCCGGACCTTTAAGAAACATCTGCATGCAGCGTTTTTTATTTCTCCATTGGAGGGAACAATTTGTTGGCAGACAAGCTTAGTTGAGCTTTTACTAGAAGATAATGCTGATAAAGTGCCAAAAATATTTAAGTTCATTCACAGTGGGTATGTTTATAAATATCACTGACATCTGACAAATGAGCCACTAAAAAAACAATTGACATTGACATTAATTTATTAAGGGTTCGGTTTTGTTCTCAGTCGGAAAACCTGCCTTTTAAAAATACAGCGCGTCGCCCATTCACTGAACGAAGTCTTCTTTGGAAAGCAGAGCAAGTGAAAGCTAGCGAATGGTAAGGGAAATCTTAGATTATTGTTTACAATTATATTCGACATTTTATTCTTGAATTCCAAAAAAGTTTCGTGTCAGTATAGCAAAAGAACAATGATAATGCAATTGTTAAACCATTTGAATCCGAGACTTATATAGTCCTAGATACGGGCAGGTTTGATTCAGTTTTTCCTACTTCACGTGGAAAAGGCATCAACTGTGGTTATGATCGAACAATTCAAGCCGGAACAAATTGAGACATTTTTCGTTAGTATTTCTCGCTAAACTGAACACAAAGTGTTTTGGCAACATGTACTGGGAAGTTATAGTTTTATGTGCAAGCATTATTTACGTCGAGTGAGAAATTGAGAGAGTGATTTCCATTGATTCGATTGAGACTTGGTGATCATTTTTGTCCGCAGAGCGACGCTGCGCTGTAATAAATTATGAAGACAAAAAAGGAAGTTGAAAATAGAATGGGAGCGTTTCTCCATTACAATAGGTCACATGGGTGTGACCGCAAAGGCTGACTGGAGTAAAAAATGTTGTACATATACGGAGGTTTTTTTCCATATGTTTTACTATTTCTAGAGCGTTGAAATCGGGCGTCCACTTTATTCATTTTGAGTAACCTTATCAAGGTTTTATGGCGAGCCATTTACATTATTCAAAAGTGTAATTCAGTAATAACTAGGCTTCCCCAACACTCCAATACTAACAACACTCGAATTTGACAGTTTCCTGCCGTTTCTTCCGTGAAAACAAAGGACGCCAATGCTTAGCCACATTTGGCGTCTTCACAACCACTTCAGGAACGAAATGTGTGTTTTCAGTATTAATCCAATTCAAGAATTTACTGAGGATAAAAGATAAATTAATATTCTAACATATGCAATTTAAATGACGTCAAATGAAAATAACAAAAACGGCTGAATCCTATATTTCCGGATATGAAACTTTGCAAAAACACTTCAAATGAAGATAATTTATGTTTTGTTTTTTCATATTGTAGAGTTTTCCTGAAAGTAAAAGAGAAACTTAAGGGTAAAATCCTGTAATCTTTGCAACATTCCTCTTTTATTTGACGTCTAAGAGTTCTAGTATCAGAGCTGTTTTCCCTCATGAAAAAAGAAGGAAGGATTTTTTCCCTTTACCGAATGAGAGATTCCGGAATTAATTGGAAAAACAGACTGGTTTCACTCTAATTATCCCTTAGAATGCTATACTGAGTCTCACAATTTAAATCGCAATCTATTTGGCAGCACTTTTGCTTAGTAATCTTACGGATAAAATTTTTATCACTTGGAATTCGGGTTTTTTGAAATTTTGATTTGATCATTTAGCGCGCATCTTTGGGGTTATTAGGGTTAAAGGGTTATTATTATTATAATAATAATAAATTACGAATTTATATATCGCGACTGGTGCTTGCCAAAGAGGAAATCCGACAAAATAGTCCTTAATTCTCGCGGTCAGCGAGATTCGTCAACGAAAGGAATTCAACAGAGTAAGCAGTTACAGAAGTAGTAGTTGGTTTCGAACTCTGCAGTGCGTCGGTGAGGGAAAAAAACAGACATAGTTTTTTTATCGTCTGAGTTGATATCGTCACTTTATCACGGTAAAAATATTGAAATGTTGACGTTTCTAGCACTAGTCCCCGCAACTACTAGGCCAAGATTATATTCACTTTGTTTTGGTTTACTACGGCGCCTTTTTGAAATAAACGGAAGTTGGATGATTCAAGGCAACTTTGCTCAATGGTTACTTTAAAACCAGCTTGAAGCTTTCCGATCTGAGGTCTTTTGGACAGCAAATTTCCAAAACCGTCTGAAATATTGGTTGCGTCGGTAAAGAGAAAAGAATCACAATTTATTGTTTAAGAAAGGCCGCAAGGCTTGATTTTTAGGAAAATACTTCAGTCTGTCTTTTAACAGTTTAGCGACCATAATTATGAATGACGGAATATTTTTCGAAGATTAGAAAACAATGAAACTAGCGACGAAGCAAAGAGATAAATTCCCATTAATATTGTGACTTTTCTTTAGGCAAACCGCGGTACAAATGGATACGGATGTCTTGCAAATTTATTGTTTTCAGACTTTTCAGGAAACGTTTTTTCCGAGGGGGTCGGGAAATCACACAAAATTTTCTTTAACCCCACAGAGCTGAAGCTAAAAGATATAAGTAACGAGAGAAAAACAAAAGAAATGACAATAGAGATGATAGATTAAAGAAGATGTTTAGGCAAATTTAACTAATAATGTCGGCAAAGCGCCATGCTTTTGCGTTAGCAAGAGGACTTTACATTTTTTCCTATTGTTACATTGGTCGACTTAGCCTGCCAAAAGAAACGCCGACTATAAACTACGAATGATAAGCAGGAATCTTAATAAGTATCACGCTGTGTAATTTTGTGAATTTTTTTGTTTTGATTTTTAAAGGGGTTATAAATGACCAAGGCAAAGCATAAGCGGAGGTAATTTCCGCTCTCAGAAAGAACTTGGCATGCATATGGCGATCATTTTCTTTAAACAACACGATAAAACCACCATAAAATATAAATTACTACAACAACATAAGAGCCCTGAAGCGGTATACTGGAAACTGTGATTTGCCTATTTTTGCTCTAGGAAAACGGGATTTGAGGTACTGGGAAAAAGGTTTAGTCTGAATTTTTTTTCCTGCTGGAAATCAGTCTCATACCCAGAGTCCTCTGCGGGATTGTTGGCCTGTGAGCAGTTGCCATGGGAAAGTGAGTCCGCTGGTCAATAAGTCAGGGGACTCTCGGTTCTATGGCAGCCGTCTCCTCCCCCTAACCCCTTGGAGGCGGGGGCTAGGGGGGAGAGACAGCTGATATTTCAGACTACTCTGGGTGCGTGAATGACTTTGAATAGTATTTTCGCACCCTTAAATCAAAAAACGTTGGGCATGAAAAATGATATTTGTACCACAACCTCTTCATGAACAAGTTAAATGGTACGTCTACCCTCGAAATGTTAGCAATAGCTGAGAACCTGGTCTTACCCAGCTGAGAAATGAGGCGTTTTCAACTGAAGAATACTATTAATATTTATTATATTGTGTTCGGTTTTTTGCCTTATAATGGGAACTTAGGTTTCCCGCCCTGCGGTCATCCCGCCTGCCAAGTAAATTTAATATATATTATTGTAGGGAATGATGTTCCCATTTTTAATTAATTATATATTTTTAGTAGTTGTGGCTAGCAAACTGTTTTATTTTGTCGTGCAAAGCTAGGAGCTCCTGGTAGAGTCTCAGTAAGTAACTATCTCAAACCCAAGAGAGCTGGTTGCTTAGAATAATAACTGTCGCCAAGTAAGACACCGGATGGTGACATAAGAAAAGATATCACTAAGCAGTTTATCGTAAGCCTGAAATGAATCTTTAAAAGATATGAAAATTCTCCCTGCTGCGCTGTATTTTATAACTCTTCTTTAAATGGATAGATAAGTTAGTATACGACGGACAGAAATTCACAAGGACGTCAGTAGTAGATCGCTATTTTTTTTTCCCAATAAATGTGACAGTACAGTGTACAAACTCTGGGCCGGAATTTGTCTAGTCTCTGTACGGCTCCCAGGCTAGCCTGTTCCAGGCTCCGAGATAGTGGTGGAAAGTCGTTCAGTAAAAAGAAATGCGAAAAACGCGCGGGGGCTGGGGAGAGACGGGGCGGCCACCGCCCCCTTTCCCAAGTCGTGCACGTCCTGTTTTCGCTTTGCTCGTTTTAATATGTTCCCACTATACTATCTGAGAGCCTGGCACAGGCTACTCCCAGGCCTTCTCGGTCAACACATTTCGGTGACGTATCCGAGACGAACGGCAAGGAACTTTCTCGAACCACGTGACCCGGAACGCATCAGCCGTGCCAAATGAGACCATAGTTAATTGAGTGGAATGGTTATGAAACCCGTCAGACTCCTTTGTTATATGTTTTTGTGGACCTGAAAGTGCACAACGTTCAAAAGAATTCCTTTCATTTTGATTGTATTGACCAATAAAAACGTTGCATTAATTTATTCCGTAACAATTTGCGAACAGAAAACAAAGGATTGTGCACTTTCAGGGTGTTTCCAACATAAACTGCAGCACTGTTGTTTTTATCATTGATGTTTGCCGCTTTTCATAACCAGTCTCCTCTAAAAACTATGATGAGACCTAGGGACTAGGCAAGGCCGGAATAAGGTTGCCTAGCCCCTAGGCCTCATTATCCCGCGCCGCCCATACCTGTCGGTCTAGAGACGCCGTATAGGGACTAGTCAAGGAATAACAGTCAAATGACTTGTCGACTGAGAAAGGATAAAAAATCATGGAATTACTGTCCACATAGGGCATATAATTTGCATACATTTGATAGTGGTAAGATTTTCCTTCAGTTCCTTCTTTTGACTTCGGATCAGTAATCAATGAAAATCGATTGCAATTACGGAGATCGTTTGGATCCCTGCAATCGATCCACTGCATTGTTTTTATGCTATATTAAGGGAGTCTTTGCATTCAAAATGGCTTCAGTTTACAACAGTACGTACCTTATTCTAACTTCTAGCTTCTAGATTTATATTAAAACTAAGATCAAGATAAATGTTCAATTAGGAGGAATCTCGATATTTTTGTGTACAGTAAAAGATTTAGCAACCCTCAAAACACCGTAGCTCAAAATTAATTAGTTTTTCTCGGCCGCGAAGACAAAAGGAAATCTTTGGCCACGTAATTTACGGTAAATGACGTCAGCACGTAATTGTTTTGACGTAGACACCTTTACAAATCGTTTTCCACAATATAGGATAAATTCCTAATTGATTTCCATGCTTATTATACTGCATTATTTCACATTTTAATCTCATCATTTTCACCACTTTCTTATCATGTTATAGATAGGAGGCAGACAACGACTTGCATTTTTACATACAGTTATAGCCAGACTGGATGTTTAATTTAAAACCTTTTTTTTCCCATTAATAGGTTATTTTTCAGTTCTTTGTTATTGTTAATAAGTTCTAACCCACACAACCCTTTTGACTATATAAAATTGCGGTAAACTAAGTCAATAACAAATGTTTTTCATTGGGGATTTTCTTGCCCGAGGAGATCCTAAATGATCTAGAAAAGACATTTGTCCCGCCCAGTCAGCGACTGACTGATGAGTCTGAGAATCGTTTAAGAAGTTTGTTTTGACGAACCATCTTTGTATTGACCTCGGTTATCAACAAACCGTAAGGCGTTCGCTGAAAATAGTCTTACTAAGTGCCCAAAACTCGATGGACGGTCCGGAAAACTCGGCACGGTCTACGTCATTGCGTGGGACTGCTGCTGCCGTTATAAATCAAATCACCGGTTTACGTTAGTAGGGAAAAGGCGGTCGGATGATAAGGCAGTCTGTTCGCATTTGAAAGACACTTAAAGAAACCACAGTAAAAGATATCACCTTTGTTTCTCATTCAAGCGTCAGGAACGTTACAACTTGTTGGTATGCTCTTTATCTTTAACATAATTTCTTTCGCATTAATTCGTGACTTTTTAATCGCCGATCAACCATGGGAAGGTATATTATCCCTTAACTTGTACATTCGAATGGTTTAACTTCTTTGGGGAATTGTTCTTCTTTACGTTGAAACTTTTTTCTGACTGTGGTTTTCTCTGCCCACAAAATAGTGATTAATAAACATAAAAAACGCATTCAAGTTTTTGTCGCCTCGACACCGTTAAATGCAAAAAATACCTCTGAACGGCTACTTGTTTTGCAAAAGTTTGCAATTTCAATTATCAGCACAGTACGTGTGATGTTTTCCAAATTCTCATAAGTTTTTACCTTCATTTAGCAATGACATTGAAAGGAGCCGAAATCAGTTACTGATCTGTACTACTATAGCCTTCGAGGCTAATTGAACAGCTTTTCTCGTTTTGTAAAAGTTTCAGTCGTGCTAGCCAATTTTTTATTTCATAAAATCAAGGTAAGCTATCCTAGAACAACACTGCATCATGCGAATGGCCCTTAACTTGAGTCTGTGGAACAAATCTTTAGAGTGTGGCCATGTAACGTTTTTAAAGCTCTAAGATGAAACCGATGTTCTCTACACTCTCTGTCCTAATTCGACCCATGTACGGTAATCCGGATTCTGGAATCCTAAAAGTTCTTGCTTGTAGAATCCGGAAAGCGGGCTTTGGAATCCGGACTTCAGATCAAGAAATCCAGAATCCCGTTAAAGATTGGACACTGTCTTGGATTACCTTTAATACATGGGCGAACTGTCTCGTTCTACAAGATTTTTCCTTGTACTCACGACAGAGGTTTTTTCAACTATCAGCACAGAATTTTGCCACTTAACAGCAGTTTCGTTCGATTGTTTTTATCAGTTACGACGATTATTTGATTCCTTGGATAAAATCCTACATCTTGCATTCATTATTTAAGTAAGTCAATCCAAAACATTCTTGGATTCTGGATTCCACGCCATGGATTCCGGATTCTGGATTATTTTCCGTTTCTGTGAAACTGCCCACCTACCCCTCCCCTAAACCAACATTAATACTTAGTTCTTACTTAGGGCAAAATGTTGGCTTAAAGGAGGGGTAAGTGGGCAGTTTCCCAGAAACGTAAAGGGATCCCGGATTCTTTGTCAGTGGAACTTGGATTCCGGATTGCAGTCGTTAGTGGGATTCTATATTCATTGCGCTTTATTCCGGATTCCAACCGATAAGATTCCCGGATTCCGGATTCTAGAGGCAAAAATGTCGGGTATTTCCTTACAAAGGGCTAATTGTTGAAGTTTCAAGGAAAAAAATCCAATCAAAAAGCTCATAAACACGCCTAACGAAATCACTTTTTTTGAAGAAGTGAAAAACCACATCGATTTCTAACAGCAACTGTACTGAGGGCTATCACTTTTACCCCAGAAAATGTATTTATTCACTTCACCGTGGGGTAGGAGCCACAGCTAACCAGGGAAATATGTTGGGAAAACAAGGCGATTTGGATTGGTTTCTCTGCCCTTTGGGAGAGAAGAATAGGTGACATTGTTTTGACTTCAAAGGAAAGGAGTGGAGGAAGATATCGGGATTTTTCATTGAAAAACACTCGAAAAAGGGGACTTTGTCTAGACTTGTTAAATTCCCCCACCACTGGGGGAAATTGATTCTCCGCCCATTCTACAATCCCCCCTGGTTGGCCCGGGGTCCTATCTCTAGGGGAAGCCAATGATATTTGCATTATGCGCAAATATAAACAATACGTTCACCTATTCACCTGACAAACATGCGCAAAAGGCGTGAATAAGAATCGGTAATCTAAGTCCATTCAGGAGCCGACACTCGGTCTATTTGTAAAGACAAAAGTTTCAAAGACCACGTGATCAAAGAGAAGCTAGTCTCTAAGGCCTAGCCTGAATTTCATCCGATTGCTTCGATTCGTTTTCTCCTCTGAGTTACTGAGGGAGTAATAACGACTCGAAGTAAGCGGATGAGATTCAGGGTATCTTAGGCCGAGAATGGCTGCGTTTGTGAACGTACTAGAGAAAAGTATAGGCAAAGTGAGGATTGTTGTACTAGAAACAATAGAGTATTGATTAAAGAGCGTGGTGGGTGGAGAAGAACTTATTTCGCGCATAAAATACAGTCAAGTAAGAGCGTGTTTAAAGAGGCTGTCCGCGTCACGATGAAATTGCCATTTTAGGTCAATTCTCAGATCTGTGCCGAAGTCATTACTAAGTTATGAAGGAGATATCAAACAAATTCCCCCCCACCCCTAAGCTTACATTAACATTTACTTTTCACTTTTCACTTTTCACCTGCTTTTCACTCAGGTGGGCAGTTTCTCACAAACCTAAATTGATCCCAAATTTCATCAGGGAGCACTAACCAAAATAATTGTTCTGGCGATTTTTGCGGGCATAGCATTAAGATTTGAAAAAGTTGGAACATTTTTTTTCATGTTTGGATCATTTCCATTCTTGCCATCGGTAGCAACAGACGACAGTGTTTCGATGTCTAAACATTAAAATCGTCATAAAGAACAAAACTGGACTATTTTGGAATTCAATTGATGCGAAGACACGTTTGACGCGTGACAATTTTAAAGAACGAAATGCGCTTTCGGTGCATCGATTCGACCATTGAGTGAGTAATTCAGAACAGTTACTGTAGGAGGTTTTCAAAAGCCATCCTTAAATGACCTTTTTCTTTAATAATTAAGTCACCCTAGGAAGAAAGACAGGTTAGTTTGGCCTAAGCTGTCTACATGGCGTCAGGTGCAATTCGTTTTCAGTTTGAACATCAGCTTTGAATTAAAAGAGTACACTAAGAATTATAATCAACTCCTTCATCTACTTCAAGGTCCAAGGTGTTTTAGTGCTGTATGTGTAAAAAAAATTGCGATCTGACGGTGTTTTTCTCGGAGCCTTAAATTACGGATTTCCGAGAGAGGCTGCAATGTTTTCGGCAAAAGTCCTTTAATAGCGAACTAAATTAATCTCCATGCATGCAAATGACTTTTTTATTAAACTTAAAAAATATTTTAATGCCAGCGTTATACTTGTACAGTTCATGTATCTAACTTCCGACCCCCGAATAAAAAAAATATCGTTGTTTAACACTGAATGAAATTGATTGCTTTTTACTTAAAGCACAAGCTGTCATAGCCTAGCAAAAATTATCATGATCAAAAATTTCTTTCTACCGAAACTAACAAAAACAAAAAGGAAAAAAGTCACCCGAAACTCCTTAAGTGCTTTCAGAGGGCGTTTTAAAGTAAATATGTAGACAACAACTAATCTCGTTTCTCACGATATCGATTTATTTAAAATAAATTTATCGAGAGGCATGCTTACTATGTTTTTTTTTAAACTTTTGGAAACACAGTAGCGTAAATACATTTTGTTGCGGCAGAGTAACAGGCGGCAGCGTAACTCTTCATTTTTTTTGGTATAACACACTTTATGGTTTAGAACAAGGCGGCTACTAAGTTACTGATTCCTAAAACATGAGTCAGTTATATCATATTAACCCTTTCACTGTCAGAGTGCTTGACGTAGTTTTGTAAGGTGACTCTAACTTTTGAGTCTATGGACGAGTGGTGTTACCATTCAAATGAAAGCTCTCTGCCTGTTCTCTGTGCTATGTTTTTCAATTGGGTTGAAGTTTGCTTTGGCTAAATTTGGCAGTGAAAGGGTTAAATGTTCTTTCCAGTTTATTCTGAACAAATGCGCCCGCAGGCGTTTCTTGTTCTTTTTCGAGAAGTTTCATCTGGTTCATTGCGTTGGTCCCAGAGGATTCTCTTGAAATTTTTCTTCGCGAAAACCTCTCTCAAGGAAAAACCTCTCGGACCAGGGTACTGGTGCATGGTTTCCTTTGTAAAACGCGAGAAGCAATGAAAGTTGATTTGGACCTGACCAGGTCTTGTAGTTCCTATCACATCTTGTCAATTTGTAGAGTCGTTTGTATCTTTAAAAGATAGAACAACCTGAACAACTAAGTTTTGTAAGTAAGCGCCTTCGGGGACTATTATAGCGTCATCGAATTCAAGTTCTTAAATCGGGCCGGGTTAATCGCTCAGTCTTAACTTCCGTGGCGCGGTTCGAGATTGTTCAAATCCATTCGAAATTGAGCTGAAATTTCATCTGGGACTCATCAATCGATAGCTTTCAAGAATTACGCAGCCGTTTAAAATAATTTGTCGAAAATAAGATTTGTTTTCGTACAATGTACATGTGGCTCTGTTAGCTCTCTCCTATTAATGACGTTTAAAACGATTTAATGTGAACTAGAACATCACACTTCCAAAATCGGCGATTACGTACAGGCTATTATTTGAAATCTACCTTGTCAATTAATGGTTTATTCCAATAAATGAAAACGAAGGTGTACTTAAAGGGGATTTTCTTTCAATGGGCATTGACACTAAGCAGATTTGCGGGAAGGAAATTTTTTCCGTGAACCTTCAGCATAAAGGCCTGGCATAAAGGCGTGGGTTAAATCTTGGTCAAGTTTATTCTAGAACGGCTTTGAAAAAGCCTTATTTGGGAATACTGTGAGATAAAGCCACCGATTTTTCAGAAACGTGATTCTGTTAGTCTCTCGTTTAAATTTTTAATAGTCCACTTTTTTAACAAAGCCGAAAATAAACAATTTTCGTGAGGCGTTATAAAAATGATGGTAACTTAAGACCCTACACCTGGCTTGCTAATGGCAACTTTACATTATAATTGATGGTAAACTGACAAACAGTTCCGACGGTCACGCTATAAAACTAGAGTCGTTCAGTAAAGACGGCAACTGAACAATCGCACTGTCATTGCTGACAGAAGTAAGGATAAACTTGAAGTGTGTAAGCTGTGCTAAAGGTGAGTTTTATATTCAAAACAGAGAAACGAAAAGACAAAAAGACTCAAAGGAACTGCGCGCTTTTTAAAGTTATTCACCGCGAAAGAATCACAGTAAAATGTTTTTTGAATGTTTAACTTTATTTCGAATCAAGACTGGGGACTTTTCGTCTATATATCTATCCTTTCTTTATAGTTTTCGCTCTGTACGTGGCAGAGTATCTTAATCTAGCCTTTTATTAGCTGTTAAGTTCTTAGCATTGTTTCAAGTGATACTATTAAAAAGAGAGTATTTTCTTTGCAAAAATGGAACAATTTCAGCAGTACTTTGCGTGTTTCACTTCTTCAAAGTGGACAACTTGTTGCTAAATGTTACCAAGAATTTGAAAGAACTTGATATTTCTCAGTCCAATAGATTCTCGAAAAGGAATCTCTCAATCGAAAACAATTAAAAACACAAGACTAAGAAACGTTTTGCGGAACTAAGAACTCCCCCACTAGTGAAAAAGGAGGTAGTTTGCCTAAGGCTTCCAAATATTACTATGATCATCTCACTGTTAAGTAAAGCTTACTTCACCGAGATCTGCTCGGGTTATTAAACGTAGGGGATAAAATGGAACAAAGTAAGTAGGGGAACTCCGGGGGGGGGGTACTCAACAAATGTTTACACGGGGAGGGTCCGCACCGAGGTCCAACCCCTTAGCCTTTTATATACCATTTTTCACAAAAAGGTACCCTATTCCTATACCTTCTATTGACAAATGGTACCCCTTTCACATACCTTGTTTAGAACTTTACATCCCTTTTAACTGCTGTAATTGCACTGCCTTTTAAATAGGAATCAATCACAGAAATAGAATGTTTTCTCGACTTTTTAAAGACATAAAATTCATCTGTTATCTCTTTTGGACCCTTTCACAGACTCAAATGACAGATTTTCCTACCCTTTTATATACTTCAACAAGTGAAATCCCTACCCTTTCATATACCTGAAGCCTGAAAAAGGTACCCCTTTCGTGCGGAGCCTCCCCGTATGGGCCATTATAGGGAGTATCCCCCTCCCCGGGAGGAGAACAACTGCCGCGTCGTTTTCGGTATGGTATGCTGAAATTCAACAGCCTCAGACGAAAACGAACAAATTGGGAAAAATTCGAGCGTTTTACATGATCAGGATAACAACCGCTGAGCAGTTTGGTTCGTGTCAGAATTGCTGAACAGCCCTTTCTTAACGATACATAAAGGAGAAAAAAACTGGATACAAATAGCATTCTGTAGACGCAAAAAGGTTCCTACTTTTAACAGCTAAAAATTGTCGCCAATTTTTGCCGAGACCATCCGGCGTAGAGAGATGACAAACAACTGCCGAATTAACAGAGATACAGTTTTCAAACAGCTTTAATGCGCATGCTGACAACAATGAATATTGCCGATGAGGGAATAAAAGTGTAAAGTGATAAAATTTTTCAACCAATAACCAACAAGTCATTTTTAGAACGTTGGGTCTAAGATTGGAATACGCAGGCCGTCGGTATGCGAAAATGGCTGTGACGTTTTTCTCTCAGTCAAATGACGGATCTCAAAGTTTAGATGATTACTTATCGGGGGGGCTTAAAATGCCAAGATAGGTTTTAGGGATTTACTTAAAATTGCCAAAAACTGAGGAAATTGTATGCTTGACAGACATCCATATCTACATAACAGTTCGCATTCTCTTGTAAACACTAGTATATTTTAAGTAACGCAATTCAAAACAAGTATTTATAGACAGAAAATTCCTAAAATAACAGCGCCAATTATGCAATGGTACTCTAAATAGACAAAAAGGAATTTCTACTAGGGAAATTAAGAAAACAACAGATTTGAATTAATAGCAAAGACATTTAAGGCAGAACATGTTTCAAGCATAAAATAGTGTCGAGGACATTATTACATGTGGATTGGGGAGCTCGCTAAACAGCTACTGATACAAATGGCAGAAACGCTTACGACTTGTCCCGCTGTTTTAAATTTCTAGAACTGACCTTAACAAAACGTACAACAGGTGACAAAATATCCCGTAAGAAACTGTCAATTCACGAGAAAAGTAATTGCTTTTAATTCCTTGACGATTTAAAGCAGCTCATATTGGATACAGATCCGGCTGCTACAAAGAAAGTGTGCGAATTCAAAGTGGTAGTGCCTGGCAGTACTGAGTCCCACTACACTATTATTGGCTTGAAATTTGCCCAATTACACCGAGTCTATTCCGCTGTCCTTTTTCTCCCTGAAATCTCCTCCGAGGATATTCGGAATTAGGAACCATATCTATTGAAAATCGACAATGAATTCAGAACGCAATCAGACTGTTAAAAAAAGAGGTGTCTCAATCTTATTCTCGCCCTTTCTTAATGACGGTGAATGTCAACCTTTCCATTGTATTCCATTCTCCTGTTTTCCATTATGTTCCGCCTCCGCCGTGAACTCAAAGAAGTTAAAAACCTAAAAATATGGCAACAAGAGAACTAATGAACGAAGCCCACCTATTGACGTCCTCATAAAAAGATACCTGCTGAGAATTCTAGCCCAAAAAAATAACCGACCTTTTGTTTTCAAAATTTGTTGGGCAAAACCTGAGACTACTGCTAAAACGTTTGTGAGGAAACTTTAAGTTCTTGAAAACTAAGGCCGAATCCGGATTGATTGCTTTGGAGACCTCAGCGTAATACACATTTCACATACCTACATGGAATTTTATTTTCATCCATGCATATTACATATAACATATAAATGTATTTCATTAGAGAGCTACTCTGAAAAAAATTCATCATCAAAACCGCTATTGTTATTTTTATTAAATTCCTTACCGCTTTGTTGCTGTATGAAAAGATAAGATTAAAGTAGATTAAGTGATTTCGTTTTGTCTACCGAGTTTGCATTCAATCAGTTTTAAAATTTACAAAGCCAACAGTTCATAAAAAGCACCGTTAGATCACGCCTGTTGCTCTTAAAGCCCAAACAGTTCACATAGTAGCCATAATATGGAGAATGCAATTGCTGTTGAAACAGACTGTTTAATTCTATTTTGCAGTTTCTAGTGTAGGAAACTTGACAAACGATTTAAAAGCTTGGTTGAGAATATATCGAAAAGGGCGTTTTTTTTTAAATGTGCGCCATAACAGTAAATACAAAAGTCGCTTTTTAATTTCGCAGCTAGCCACAAGGAAATAATAATCGCCTTGAGCAACGGATGGAAAAAGTCTGCCTTTCAAAGCGATGGAAATAATGTAGTCGACGCTCGCAGGGTATAATCAAATTGGATTGGATAAAACATTCATTAAGTCTTTTCGCGAACAATAGATATTACATCGAGGATTTAGTTAAAAACACTTTTAAAGATGATAAAATATCTTGGTATAACCTATTTAAACCTGTCGTTTTGCTGACAATAAATTTTGCAATACTTTAAAACAAATATCGCCACTTTATCTCGATAATCCTCTTAGAATGTGCCCTCTTAGCTTTGATTCTTTGAATCGACGGCAAGCTATATTGACGGTGTCTTTTCCATTCGTTTTTCATTTTATCATATCTTCATCTTGCCTTGAAGTAAAATAACCAGATTACGTTTAAAATATAAGATAAGGCTGTCTATAGTACTGTATTAAAATTTTCTTACTTAGCGTAAATTGTTTTGGCAAAAAAGAAAAAAAAAACAAATTTTCAGTGTTCAATACTCCTTGTACACTTAGAAAATTCAGACAAATTATTTTATAATTGAAGCTCCCTGCGTACAGCAGGGAAGATTTTAAACTTTGAAAAGATTAGGAACTTAATCTGGGGGTCGGCGAGGTTCAATGGCACCTATTCACTAGCGCCAGTGACGTTCGGTTCATCTAAATAATAATTTCAATTAAAGTAAATCAAACCCCCTTGTTTGTGTCACTTAGTCCTAAAACTGGCAACATTCATGTCTCTTGAAACATTCGCTTGCACGTTAAATTCACCAGAAAACTGAGTGTTTTAAAAACATTTGGGGTTGATTCGTGTTTATTCTGTATTAGGAAAAGGTAACTCTACTTACTTGATCTGAGTCCATAAAAAACAAATGAGGTTTAAGTTTTCCAATTTGAGTGAAAGGAAACACAATGGAAACTTCTTGGAAAGGAAGAAAACATGTAACATGTAAGATTTTTCCGTTTCCTTGAGGATGCTTAGTTTAAAACCAGTCTGAAACCAAGATAAGTTTGTTCTGAAACAAATCTTAATCTAAATCTCGCTCACCACTAGGAGATGCGAAATATTTCCTCTTTACAAAATAAAAATGTTAGGAAGGATGATTTTTCAAATTCTTTACAACATTGAAAAAAAAGTACCAAATCCTATAATATAATAATGATATTAGCCCTACTTTGGAGTCATTCATTGCCGGATCGCTCGATAACAAAGTTATTTCCTTTGAATCAATTTGCCTTTTATGAGCTCTTTCGTAAAACTATAGATGAAATAAATACGTTGTTGACGGAAAGTAATTGTAAAAACATGTCGTTATATGGTCATGCAGTGGGCTGCTTTATCTTTATCTAAACATAAACATCGCGAAATAGTGTTTTTAAAGTCGGCTGCACGCTAAACAAAGCTTCATTCACTGAGAGAAAGAACAANTCTCTTGAAACATTCGCTTGCACGTTAAATTCACCAGAAAACTGAGTGTTTTAAAAACATTTGGGGTTGATTCGTGTTTATTCTGTATTAGGAAAAGGTAACTCTACTTACTTGATCTGAGTCCATAAAAAACAAATGAGGTTTAAGTTTTCCAATTTGAGTGAAAGGAAACACAATGGAAACTTCTTGGAAAGGAAGAAAACATGTAACATGTAAGATTTTTCCGTTTCCTTGAGGATGCTTAGTTTAAAACCAGTCTGAAACCAAGATAAGTTTGTTCTGAAACAAATCTTAATCTAAATCTCGCTCACCACTAGGAGATGCGAAATATTTCCTCTTTACAAAATAAAAATGTTAGGAAGGATGATTTTTCAAATTCTTTACAACATTGAAAAAAAAGTACCAAATCCTATAATATAATAATGATATTAGCCCTACTTTGGAGTCATTCATTGCCGGATCGCTCGATAACAAAGTTATTTCCTTTGAATCAATTTGCCTTTTATGAGCTCTTTCGTAAAACTATAGATGAAATAAATACGTTGTTGACGGAAAGTAATTGTAAAAACATGTCGTTATATGGTCATGCAGTGGGCTGCTTTATCTTTATCTAAACATAAACATCGCGAAATAGTGTTTTTAAAGTCGGCTGCACGCTAAACAAAGCTTCATTCACTGAGAGAAAGAACAAAAAATCCTTAAAGCCTTGACAAGCTGAGGTAGGTTCTGATACTCTAGCTTTTTTACTCCTAGAGTAGTGAAGACGTGAATGTGGTTTTAACTTTTGATTCTTTTAGGAAAATCTTTTAGTGTTACCATTTTAAATGAAACCTCTTCAGCGGTACTTTGACATGATACAGCGGACGGTTTATTTAGCATGCGTTTGGCTCTAACATTTACGGCATCTGTGGATAAAATCCTCTGGTGTTACCATTTAAATGAAACCTCTTCAGCAGTACTTTCACATGGTACAATTTGTTTTTCTACATGTGAGTATTTTTTTTTTTTTTTAAAAAATAGGCTAGTTTTGAGTTTTGGTACCCTTGGAGGCCGAGACGACGCAACGTTTAACTCTTTCTGCCGTACATTAACTTACAAAACCGACATGTTTCAAAGCGGAAGATAAAAAAAAGAAATTATATCAATAAACTATTGACGTTCAAAGGTAATTCAAGTTAGCAATAAATTATCACTAGAACGAATTATCCCGATATTGACGTTTTTCTCATAAAACAGGTCTGTGGTCGCAGGAAAAAAACATTCCGCCCAGCCTTTGACGTAAATCGTCATATATCAAGAGCCATGAAGCCGTTTAAAATCCCGGCAAGCAAACCATTTAATGGCTAGAAACCATTCAAAGCTATTAAGATTGACACAACATTTGCTCAGCCCTATCGAGTTGAGTCTGCCGTTACGCTGGCCACTTTCTCTACCCAGGAAATACATTTCTGTTTTAAGTTTGAGAAAAAATCTGAAGAAAAGGGCCTTTAAAAGCATCAAGTAAATTAGTTTGATTTTTAGGTATTATACTAGCGCAGTTCTACCAAATGTACCTATATCTTATAGTTTTAACTGAAGCTAAAACAACAAACCGTTGTAATGCCGGCTTTAATACGGTAATGTACAATTTACAGATGGTAAGGGAATTTATCTTTTTGAAGGCGTCTTCCTCGAACAAGCGCTGACATTATTAAACAGTTGTTTGTGAAATGGAACCAGAAAAGACAAATAAGCACCGGCCGAAAGAGCCATAACAACTTTTCAGTGACGCGCAGTAATATCTAATCTTTGCTTTTTATTTCTATTTTATTTTTTTGAACTAGGTGTAGGTACACGATAACTCTCATTAGTTTATAACAAACAACAGTTTTTTTTAATTAGAAAGAGCCTTACGGCGCCGTAAATTGCTTGCCTTATAAACTTCGAATTTTTCATTTCCTGTCATGGTGAACAGATTTCTTTGATTTTTTTGTGGCGTGTTCTTTGGGTGGAATTTAAACCGGTTCCGACTTGTTTGTTTACTAATGAATTGAGCACATGAAACAAGAACTAGTCAGCAAGAAGAAGTAAGTGACGCTTCCATGAGATGCTATAATTATAAAAAGCGGCGAAAGTAATTTCGTTGTATGCAGAGATTATTAACATACCGAACAGCTGCGCGGCTGCTTTAAGTGTTCAAATAAGCCATCTCAAAAAACAAGGACTCAAACAAAAAGTTTACCTTTTCCCAATGACGAGTGGTTAATTAGTCGACCGCGAACTGTGCTAAAATTTTCAGTTACTGAAATCTCACGAAAATCCAATGCTATTCGTCCCGCATACCCTTAGGATCATTATAAATGATGGGATTACTTGCGATATAAGGTTCAGATAGGTATCCATTAGTTGCCACATGATAATAATCTGTTAAAATTTATTTCAAGACGAGGGCGGGAAAACTCCGGATAAGATAAACCTTTCTGAATAATTCTTGAAAGCGAGCTGAGGATGAATTTGAAAAATGTTTAAAGTTGATAAGGCATGTCCGAATATTGAATTGTCGACGAAAGTTCCGCTTGTCTTCATTCAAAAAAACTTAGCCGAATCACAAGCACTTAAGAAGGGTAAAGTAAAATGAAGGTAATAACAGTCCACCTAAGCAGCGGCAAGTCAATTTAAGTTACAGTTCAAACTGCGCAAGCAATTATGCTTATTTTCAGCTGTAGAACGTTTATTTTTATGGTAATATCTTGGCAAACTAAAACATATTTGTCGATGCGAACTCTCCGGATAAACTCTTACAGTCATTTTTTGCCATTAAGTTTAAGACCTACTTTTAGTAGATCAGTTGTCAAGTTAACGTTCTGACAGATACATGACAACATGTTTAACTACAGTCTACATACACTCTATAGACTACTAATGTCTGAATAAGCGAACGACTTAAAGAACGTCAGGGAACCATTTGGGTAGTTCAGTATACTGGACCATCTTTAAATTATCCCTGGAAGCCCAGCTTGCCATAAGCTGATCACCCTTTGATATCAGTATGTAGAAAAACCTGATTCTCGGATCTTCTTTCTATTGTTCCACTAACAATGCAGAGAATTTATTTTTTGAGACAAAGCAGGGGTCATCACGCAAGGACAACATGGTTCTTCTAGAAAAGTGAAAGAATCTCTTCCTTTAGGATTAGTTGAATCGGCAGGAGTTTCAGGCACGAAATGAGTGCTATACTAATTTAAAATGTGATGACCGATAATTTCTTTGCCAGAGAGCTTTCAGAACCTTTTTAGCTATTTGAAGCAACACACTTTACTAGTTCACGGTGACGGTAAGGATTCATTATCATCCTTCGTGTCGATCACCAGTTAAAAGCAATAGAATAGCATCAGACAACCAGACTGAGTTTTATATATACATATCGACTATCACTGTTTGCGTAAAGAAATATGGGCGCTGCCAAGCTAAAATCTGCCAGGAAATGATAACAGAGCTAGTGCACTCACGCAAACACGAGATTGGCCATTTCGGAGTTGCGTAGGGAACTGGGGCGAGTTTCAAATTTAAGCTCATCGATAAACTGACACCACCATATGAAAAGTCATGTTGAGATTGGTTTTTGACCAAGTTTGGTGCTCTAAAGTTGAACAGAAATCAAGTTATGATTCTTGGTTAAAGATCCCGTAAAAAACGTCTGCAATTTTGTGACAGCGTCCCCCAAAACCATATAAACTCTTAATTGTTGCACGACTTCCGTGATATTCCTGAAAATGGGCAAACATAGTGATTTTCGAATTAGTTCCTTCCAAGTTGAAGATGCATGGCGAATTTTACAGTTTAACAAAAAAACTGAAAAATATTTTAAAGAGTTTATGAGAATTGAAAGATGAATTTGTAAAATCGCCTTAGACCCAAGGCATTTGTTGTTGTTGTTGTTGTTGTTTTTTTTTTCATTGACGACACATTGAAAACGACTGAAGATTGAAACTGACCAACAGTGATAACAGCGATAGTAAACTTCTAGACTTCTTGGATCAAAATGAAAAAATATGCAAACTACATTGAAAAAAAGGGAAATAGAGGATATTACACGGTGGCGCGAAGATATGAATTTTATTTTCGAGTGCCACGAGAAAATAAAATTTATATCTTCAAGCCGCCGTGTAATGTTCTTTTTATTATATAGACAAAATGACATCATAAAATAATAGAGGGAAATGACCAAAATTACGTCATCGATAAACTCACGTGTGAGATTATGGAAAATAAACCACTCGGGTCCCGGATGTAGTGTTTATGAATTTTACGAGTGGTACATTTTCCAGTAAAACACTCGTGTCTATATAATAAAAGGAAAATAATCACGGGCGGATCAACGGGAGAGTCCTGGGCCCCCATCCAGTGTCTCAAAGTGCCCTTAACGGGAATTAGACTGACCGATATTTAATTTAGCAAGGCAGTGGCATATTACTTTGTGTTTTGCTATATAACCTTGCAAGAATCTTACTGGAAAGTATGCCGGTTCAAGTTCCTATGTCTTATCTCTAGTACTCAGCAACTTTGCTGATTGGTTTCCTTTTCTTCCTTTTAGGTAAAATTTCAACATGATGGCCAAAATCGTTATCGTACTGACGCTTTTAGTAGTTATCACAGAAGCAAGGTTTTTGGATCGAGAGCGGGATTTCTTTCAAGATACAAGTAAACGTAGTGTAAGAGTACAAAGCTTAGTTTACCTTATGTTTAACTATGTAGATGCAATTTTATTTTGCTATAGTTGGCCTACCCATGCGTAATAGAGAAAACAAACGTTATCTCGTTATTGTGTTGCTGCGAAAACTGTTGTATTGTACTCGCGAGTAGCCTGAATTTCATCCGATTACTTCGAGTCCTTATTACTCCCTCAGTTGTTGAGAGGAGAAAACGACTCGAAGCAATCGGACGAATTTCAGGCTAACTCGCGAGCAGTTTGCTTTCTTTCTGCAGGGAACAGTGGCGGCTGGGGTTTTGCTAAAAGCAGGCCCGCGGCCCGGTGACCCGAAGACCCAGCGGCCCGCGGCCCGCGACCGCCCAGCGGCCCTGCTGCCCGGCGGCCCAGAGGCCCGATGGCCCAGTCCTGATTTTCGCAGTTTTTTTGTCCAGAGGTAAATCCACGCGCATGCACAGATCTGCATCGTGTTAGGGCGTGCAAAATAGACGACGGTGAGTTTGAATTCGTTTACCATTTAATCATTTGAATCCTTGTCTCTGTTTGTTGCATGTTGTTCAGATAAAAACGTTTTCATTCTCTGTTCATTCGTCTCTTTAAAGAAACCGATAGCACAATAGGTGGTTTTCACGTTACGTGATCGCCGCCATGACGGTGGACGGTAAACAAAAGATCGCTCATTAGCTCGCTTTGTTTGTCCACCACCATTTGTTCATTTCACCATTGTTATTTGTGTCTCCCGAGATTGCATGAAAACCACCTATAGAGGACTTTCATTATCGAACGATGTAAGTTATTTTCAAACCATACTTTGAAAGTAAAAATATCATAAGTGATGAGATACGTGAACTGCGAATTTTTTTCTATACAGAGACATGTCTGTCTATTTACAGGAACCCCACCCCAAAAGGAGAGCAGGGCAGAGTTTATCAAACTGTGGTTTGAAAATAACTTACATGTTTGAGAACGGACTTCCTCTCTATCGGGTTCTGTAAACAGACGAATAAACAGAGCATGACAACGTTTTTTACTTAGCAACATGCAACGAAAGAAAGGGTCGAAAAGGATTGAAATGATTATTAAAATGGTAAACGAATTCAAACTCACCGTCGTCCATTTTGCACGCCCAAACCCGATGCAGATCTATGCATGCGCGTGGATTTACCGCTGGACAAAAAAACTGTGGAAAATCAGGACTGGGCCGCCGGGCCGCTAGGCCGTCGCGGGCCGTGGGCTGCGGGCCTGCTTTTAGCAAAACCCTGGCGGCTGTGCCTAGTCCCTTTCGTGAACGGTCGTTGGCATTTTTAAGGGTCGATACCACCATTGGTAACCAGGCCTTTAGCCATGATAGATGTAATATTAACCTCGTTTCCAGGGGTCCTCTCATAGAGAGAGCACTTGGCCTGGTCTGGTCACGTGTCGATTGAGCGAGTAGGAGAGGACCCTGGGAACCAGATTAATGTGATATGTTATGTTCCCTGGATTAAGTTGGATTAAGCTACAATAAGGCACATAACACGATTTTGAATAGCCCTAGGAATGAACGACGTTGAAGCCCAAGTTAATTTTTTCGTTAAAAGTTCTGGGAAGGGTTAGGGTCAGCTGTTATTGATGTATCGATTAAGGATGACATTGTGTGCGAGTTTATGTACTTAATATCGGTCGGTGTGGTAGTGTAGTGGTAAGGGAGAGATATTGGGATACTAAAGGTCCGAGTACGACCCTGGGTTGCGATGTTCTTTTTTCCTTCAATAGAAACACTCTCAATGGCAGTGACGATTTACGAAAGGGAAATTCCCAGCGGGCCTAATTCTTTTTCTGCAGCTGTGCAGGTCAACCACTTGCCAAAACTAAATGCAGAGGTTCGAGAAATTAGGTTGTAGACAATCTAGAACAACCTTAGCTGTAATCCATCCCAGCTATCTACTGTTTAAGGCACCTAATTAAGAGTGTGGACTTTCTGTTCGTTTTTAGTGCAATTTAGGTGAGACAGTATGCTCAAACGATAGTCAATGTCAGTCATGGTGTGGAAACCGAACTGTTATCTGCAATTATATAAGGCGATGTAACTATTCAAGCTTTATTGACGATGTAATCAGGAGTAAACCGGTAAGAATCAGTATCAATCCATGCCCAACATAAAAAATATAGCCGTGAAAAAATCTCAAATCTTCGTTTTCTCGATGCACAAAAACAAATTCGAAATGACAAATTTACCTAGTGTCGTCTGTGTCTGTCTCGCATTAAGTTTTTGTCTTTTTGTACTATCCAGGGGCCTGTTTCTCGAGAAACCCCGGAAAGTTTTGTCAGCGTCAAGCCTCGTTTAAATAATAATAATAATAATAATAATAATAATAATAATAATAATAATAATAATAATAATAATAATAATAATAATAATAATAAAACAGTCAAAGCGCCGGTCCTAGCTAACAAACTAGTCTGATAGTTTTACTATATTATCTGCAAAACTATTGAACAAAAGTAAAACAGCTGTCAAAGCCCGAAACGTTACCCGGATTTCGAAAAACAGGCCCCAGGCCACAATGAATAGTCCACAGGGATAGGCAAGCGATTGGCTCACATTATCATGATTTTAATAATAACACGATGACCATTGACCATTATCAATACAATTTTATCCGCGGCGGAATGGGGACTTCGCACGTTTGACCCCCAAGCAAGAATAATACTTGACTTTCAGGGAATTAAAATAACTGCGGGCGAAAATATTGCCTTTGCTTTAGAAACGGCTAGACCTTCACGAGGCTCTAATGACCACAGAGGAGGCCACAACAATGCCCTTTATTAGTACTTCGTGCTAAATAACCTGACTCTAAAACTAGAGTCGACCATTTTAGCAAGAAACTATGCGTCAAACCTATTGCAAGGATAATGGCACTTTCCAAAAACTGAGCATGTGACTGAAATTTTCTTGAAATTTATAATTTAAATGTAGCATTAAGTGTACACCCTCCCATAAACCCCACCCAGCAAGGATCTCGGTGCTTTAATAGCCCATAAGGATGGGCGGCAGCCCAATAGCAGCTATGTTTGGCTCTTGCAATCTTAAACAATCCAACACATAATACGCAGTTTTTGCTGCCTAGTCACTCGCGTCTCGCGTTTGCCAATGTGCGAAAAACAAATTGCTTGAGGAGGAGGTAGCAATTTTTTATTATTTTGTCAGCTTTGTCCAGGATTTTCTGCACCCACAATTGTAAACGCTTAGAAGACCCTAGGACGAAGTTGGAATTAAGTTTATCAACTTTCTCTTAAATTCCAACTTGTTACTTGTATGCTTTGCTATGCTTTTCCTTTCTTACAGTGCTACTCTATCGGACTGTGGAAGAGTCCTTGTACGTCGAATAGCGACTGCCGGTGCAATGAAGGCAACGGACTAGTGTGTGAGGATAATGAATGCGTTGAGCCACCAAGAACTGACAAGATGACTGTATGGAGGCACCGTCTTTAACAAGTTGTTGATCACCTCCTATTCTTTACCTTAACTGTCTAGCTTTCGGTACTGTTTGCATGAGAACAAATTTTTCGCGATGGAATTTCGAATACGAGCCCCACGCAGAGAGACTTAAAAACATTTCAGTCCTCATCCCAGGCCTTTTCGTTACACACTTCTTCGACTGAGTTTCACCCACCACTCTCGCAACTTCGGTTCTACCGCCGTACCCTGGGTATTCTCGCCTGCGGTTGGATGCTTCGGTGTTGGTCGCAGGCCGACAGATCTTCGGCCGAAGTGACGAGCGGCGAAGCGGGTAACTCTAAAGACTTGGCCGAAACCGGACCCGCGCAGTCTCTGGTACTACCACCGCGAAACCATAGGCAAATTTTTGTTCTCGTGTGAACAGTGTCGCCAGTTACATAGGTTATACGTACGAAGAAAAGTTCACCTGTACTGATTCATATGGCGCAGCTAAACACGATGTAAATTTCTTGAGATTATCCTGAAGGGTTCGTAAATAAATTAAGGTAATGCTAGTGTTGTTCCTTCAATTTGTGTTCATGCGACATGCGCAGAAGGCAATGCTCATAATAGCCCATTTTCTAGTTCCACAAACTCTCACTTTAAAAACGAGGCTAAGTGCAAAAACCTTTGCTGTGAAAATGAGTTTTATTTGCATGAGAACAAAAAATTCATTTTCATATCAAAGCCTTTGCAGTTAGCCTCACTTTGAAACAGAGGCTTGAGGCAACTTGGAAATGGCCTCTTGGCCAGGGATTAAACATTGGCAGATTTTGTCATGTGGTACGCATGCGCAGTAAAGATAAAAATACAACGGCAAAGGACGATAGGTCCTTATTTTACGTCTGTAACTCGTAACAGTACTTAAACTGACAAGCCATAGGCCGACGGTATGCTCATTTTACCCCCCTCTCTCTAGCAATCGGATCCGTTTTATGGGTATTTGAGCTACTGCACGGAAAGGAAAAAAGTCAAAATAAGGATATGAGGTCAAACCTGAGTATCGAACTCGGAACCTTCCGCACAGAAGACCACGCAAAAGGTTGCCCGATTCGCGGCTGCGCTATTCTGATCGGGCTTAAAAGGGCTCAGTATGTCACGAGGATAACACTGTTTGAAGGCAATTCTGGGCTGAAGTCATTAATTACTGCCTCTACCCCATACATCTACCTGGCGAAATATCCAGCCTTGACTCTATGTCAAATTTTAAATGCCATGTGAAAGCATATCTTTGTAAACAAGCTTTTAATTCGTAGTAGAGTATTTACTTCGTTTATTTTATTATTTATCATTTATTATCATTTTATTTCATTTCTACCTCCTTGTAAATTTCACTCATTTTTAGTCTTTCTTTTTAACTTATTGTAAAGCGCATTTGATCATGTGCCATGGAAAGTTGCGCTGTATAAGTTTTAATTATTATCATTATATACATAACCCTCCTCTAGAGGTATGAAGAAGATATCAAACTAATTTCATCAGAGAACAATAACCTCAATATTTTGGGTGATTTTTGCAGGCATAGCCTTAAATTTCGAGAAAGTTGGCCCAATTTTTTTCAAGTTTGAATCCATTTCCGTCCTTGCCATCCGTTACAACTAGACTGTAAAACAGTCCGTATTTTTGCGTATTAAAGTACGCGCGAACAGTCAAACAAAAAGTCTGGAACGAGGCTGAAAAACAGAGAGCGAGACTGGGGAGAGACGCTAAAAGTCTCCTCTCGCCCCACAGCGAGAGTGGCTCTCACAACCAAACACGTCTTAAGATTAAACTTTTTATTATAAGGGGACTTACTCTTTCACTTCACAGTTCTTCACAACTTCCTCAACAACTTCTTTCTAACAACGTCTTTCTTCAACTAATCTTGTGTCCGCTGCACTTCACTTTCGTTCTCTCTCTCTAAAATCTACTCCTTCGCATCTCGCTATTTATTTGTTTGTTGGTCGTTGACCATATGTTTACGTTGATAATATATTTATGTTGTTATTATTATTTATTAACTTGTTAAGCTTTGTTACGCAAAATTCCTTTTAAAAGCCTTTCTTTGGTTCTGAAGGAGAATAACCAGTAAAGGAAACTAACTAAGCAAAGTTCAGTAGAAGGAACACACTTTTACGCAACTACTTTTAAGTTACTTGGTTCTTTGAAGCTAAAAAACCAAAAGTGCAAACTTCGTTAATGACAAACAAAGGACAACTCCCATATTAATAAATGTGAGAACAAGATAAATAGAGGAAAAACTTTACCAACAAAATCGAGCCGCAAAACCTTAACTAGCTAAGTCAGTTACTAAAAATGTGGAAATGTCCACTTAAAGGATAAGCACCTTCGAAGGGACGTCAAGTTCGGAGAAAAGATGTCCCGCTCAAAAACCTCATTCCTTGAACACACGAAAGAAGAAATTCTTAACTTAGTCAGAACATTCCTAAAGAGTCATAGAATGCACAAAGAAAAACCTGAAAATACATGATGGTACAGATGGGGGTTGTCTTTGGTCAATAACCAACTAAGAAGTGATGCACGTGATCTGATTTCGTGCATGGTGCAAGAAGGCACACTTTTAATCTTTAATCTTTTAGATAAGAAGTTCATTAGCAAATGTTATTTATCTCCTCTGATACTAATTAATAAAGAGTCAAAATGTTCCAGAACCTAGAAAACTTTCTACAACGATATATATCAGTATTTATGTCGAATCAATCAGATACAATTGTCAGAAATCAATCAGATTTCATGCTTCATGCTTTATCTTTTCACATTTTAAACATTATTTATTGGCGTCACATTTTACTTATTCCGCAAAGGACATATTTAGCTAAATCAAGTCAAACATCGGTTTCATTTTAAAGATCATTGGAAAGATATACAGAACTTCCATCAAGTTATAATATTTTTCATAAATCGGGGAGATACGTCCCGTGACAAGATATAGAAGTTAAAGTTCGATGAGAATGAACCGTTGCATTTAAGACTAGAAGCACAATTGTCAACTCTCCCTTATTTGTGTGAATATCAGTTAATTAAATATTTGTAATTCTCTCGANACAAAATCGAGCCGCAAAACCTTAACTAGCTAAGACAGTTACTAAAAATGTGGAAATGTCCACTTAAAGGATAAGCACCTTCGAAGGGACGTCAAGTTCGGAGACAAGATGTCCCGCTCAAAAACCTCATTCCTTGAACACACGAAAGGAGAAATTCTTAACTTAGTCAGAACATTCCTAAAGAGTCATAGAATGCACAAAGAAAAACCTGAAAATACATGATGGTACAGATGGGGGTTGTCTTTGGTCAATAACCAACTAAGAAGTAATGCACGTGATCTGATTTCGTGCATGGTGCAAGAAGGCACACTTTTAATCTTTAATCTTTTATATAAGAAGTTCATTAGCAAATGTTATTTATCTACTCTGATACTAATTAATAGAGTCAAAATGTTCCAGAACCTAGAAAGCTTTCTACAACGATATATATCAGTATTTATGTCGAATCAATCAGATACAATTGTCAGAAATCAATCAGATTTTATGCTTCATGCTTTATCTTTTCACATTTTAAACATTATTTATTGGCGTCACATTTTACTTATTCCGCAAAGGACATATTTAGCTAAATCAAGTCAAACATCGGTTTCATTTTAAAGATCATTGGAAAGATATATAGAACTTCCATCAAGTTATAATATTTTTCATAAATCGGAGAGATACGTCCCGTGACAAGATATAGAAGTTAACGTTCGATGAGAATGAACCCTTGCATTTAAGACTAGAAGCACAATTGTCAACTCTCCCTTATTTGTGTAAATATCAGTTAATTAAATATTTGTAATTCTCTCGACTAATTATAGTGGCTTCTCTACGTATCTTCAAATAATACATTGATTTCACGGTTATTTGAACCGATTCACTGAGGAAAAATTAAATAGGCAAAAACAAAGGTACTATCATGTAAAAGTTACACTCCTGGGCCGAGTTGTTCAGAGCTGGGTTAAGATAACCTCAAGATTAGTGCGAGATTTGAATTAACATGTGAAATGAGTGATGAGAGCCTCCCGTGCATAACTGGGCTGGGGTAAAGATGTACCCCTTACTGCAGGCAGAGACATTTCTAGCTTAAGGTGTATCGATACAAACCGATATTTTTCAATCGCCTTAAAAATGATTTTATTCTTATCCGCCGAACCGCCATAAAATTTTCACCGTTAACTGACCTTGAATTGAAGTTTGTCAAAATATTGTTTTAAGTAAACTCGATATTACCATGACAACGATAAAAAAAATACTGAAATCAGTTAAAGACGAATTTTGTAACTGGCGTTAAAAATCCAACACCAGGAACTTGAAGTGCGGTGTTTGGCAAACAACCTCTGTGAAAATAAAAAAAATTCTGTACGTTTGAATTCAAATAAAACGCAAATATATTTTAAGCCATATATTTTCAATAGTCGTTATAAATGAACGAATAAGCAAATTCCAAATAGCTCAAATTTTTCCAAAGCATCATCATAATGCTGCTTAATAGCATATTTTCATGATAAGACATTTTGGTGTATTTCCTTTCTTGCGATCTTGGAAACTAACTTTCTTTCTAAACACCGTTCCAAGTGTAAAATCTTGATTCTTTTAACTCTTTTTCATATATCTCAGGAACGGCTGGATGGAAATCTTTAAACAACTCATACCGTAATCTTTATGCGGTGTTTATTAATGTGTCAAACTTTCATCAACTTTGATTCCGTGTAACACTTTCAAATTCAAAGCCGAACCAAACCTACGAAATGGTAAAAAATCTGCGTTGCGATGATCATCGTTTTGACGTTGGGCTAATTCTTTCAAATTAAGCATAAATGTTGCTAGTCTCCCTCGCAGACCTTTTTTGGATGTCACGCAACGCTCCCCCAAAAGGGGGGGGGGGGGGGGGGGGCGTTGCATGACATCCAAAAAACGGCTGGGGGGGGGACTAAGATATTGCACACCATAGTGCTAAAAGACAAAAGGCAGCTTGTTGTTTTGGGCCTACAAATATATACAATGGCTAAGATCACCCTAGAGTGTTAAACTGCGACTTAAGCTATAAATCGCTGTTTCGACAATAACTGTTAGTAATACTGCTGTATGTCGATAGTTTTTCCGAAGCTAGTTTTGCGACCTGTACAGTAAACACACTGCATATAAGAAGAGTGGATAAAGAACATCAGGCTGAAAGTTGACCAATAAAGCACCATATACATAACAACCAATTCAGCCTGATAAATTAAACATGTTCTCATATAAAAAAAAGAGGATGTCAGAATACGAAACCAATACAGTACAATATACTTTACTTATATCAGAAATTACAGTACGTATTTATTTTTAATTAAATTTTCAAATTATTTTTTGTGTAAGTACATAAAACATCGTATGTATGTTAATTAAACCTCTAATAATGTATTTTTCAGGATGATTTCTCACTAAGCACCCAGGGAATAAGAACTTGATCAGCCTGAAACCCCAAATCATAGGTTTTTATATGCGGCTGTTTACTGTATGGCACACGGCTTCCCATTTATAATCGGTTACGCATGCGCTGATAAGACTTCTACCAAACACCACTGTGAATGGCGGGAAACAAGGACCTTTTTTGGAACAACGGTTGTGTATTGTTTAACAAAGGAAGTTCGGAACTCGTCACCATCTTAGGTAAATAGTGTCTCCACTTTGTACAGAATAAAATGTGAGTTGTCGTAAGTCATCATCCAATTCAACTTCTCTACCAAGCTGTAAACAAAAAGAAAATATAAACCGAAACTCAAAGGGCCGGTTATTGAAACGAAGTTTTGCCGCTGCTAATTTATCTGATAAAAAAAAACGTTATAAGCCATCTTTCTTTGGCCAACCCTACTATCTTAACAGTTATTTTATACTATGACCGTGTCTAGAAGGCATATAGTGCAGACTAAAGAAATATTTATCTCCCTAAAATCGAAATCCGCTTATTAACAGTCAGTCAGATCTGGAGTTCTTGTCCAATGTTTACCATGTTAGATAAGGGAACGGCCCGAAGACTTTAAAGTTTTTCTGTCTGTTATATTGTGCAGATTAATTACAAATGATTCCCACTAACGGAAACAAGAAATTCATGATCTCTTATAAACAGACTTTTCCGTTGGTGAGGTGAAGAATACAAACTAAAGTGCTTGGCTTGAAATTAAGTATTCGGTGCAACTACAGAGATTTCAGCATCAAACAAGTAATAAAACAAACAAAAAACTTTCGAAAGTGAGCAACAAGAGGACATGGCCTGTAGAAGGCGGGAAGGACATAAGGGGCCAAGCTGGAGAACTAACTAAGAACTTAGGTATTATGCAGGTGAGATGTGGTGAGATGGTGGATATACTCACGCGTCATTATACTACATGAGGATCCACAATGATGCTCAGGTCAGGCTTGTATTTATCGATATAAAAAGTACAAATACCAATTGTCTACTTTTATCACAAGGAAAACTACCCACTACTGTATAAATTTTACCGACGTTTATGTAGTCATTGAGAATGTTGACCGCGAGGATCACATTTATCATGTTTTTGACCACAAAACAATTGTGCACGTTTGAAGGTAAAGGGAAGTTCATCTTCTTCCGTTGAAAACTAAGAAGCATGGGGAGAAGACAATTCAGGATATCAGTTGAATATTAATACACAGTTACATTAAAGCTCTTTAATTGGCTGAACGGCGATATACCAAAGAAAACTGAATATCGGGGTTCATCACCAAGAACGCGTTTACTGTAGTAAGCTGTGTTATATGTACTCACCTTGTTGTCTACAGACGATAATCTTTGGTCGGAACTGTCAACTTTAAACAATCGATAGAGTAACCCTTTAAGCTTCCCTATTGTCATAGTTCCTGCAAAAGACCACCCGACCAGTTTATTGACGAAGAAAAAAAATCAAACATTTGTTTTCTACGCTTGTAAGTCTCAAGTTAGCTACAAACTTTCCATTTCTTACGAAAAAAGGTGGTTTTAAAGCTTTAAAGATGTCTAAGAGAGGTGATACGTAACACAATGTTGCAATCTTTCAGTGTAAAAAGAAGCTCAGGTTTTTACCTTCAATTGGCTTCTTTGTCCCTCGTTCGCTCCTCTTGGGAAAGATTAAATTTTTATATAGTTTCTTTACGACAGGACATACAAATAGATCTTTGGGCTTAAAGAAGGATTCAAAATATCAAAAGAAATCATGCACGCTACGTTGTTTGCGAACGTGAAAACTGCCTCTTCACGTTCACGTTCATTACATTCAAACTGCAAATGGCGGATGGCAAGCGGCGGCAAGCGTCAAAAATGGCGGGGAAATTATGATCACGTGGTAGTTTTCCCTGCCCTTCACGGTTGGCTGGCTGTTAGAGAATCAAGAAATCTCCCATATTTCCGATTTCTTCGAATTTATATGTTTTCCCCTCTAGCTAGGGGTTAAAAAAAGTGTTCTAAGCTTCTTCGCCTGGTAGTATCTTCGAGACAGTTTTCTTGTCTGCGGCATCAGGACACGTGTTAAGGAATGAGGGAAAATCATACCCCAGGGGATATATTACCTATTTGAACCTATAACCTATCAGAAGCCAAATCAGTCCTGTGGCATTAAATGTATGCTAAACTCCTTCCCTGCTAGCAGAGTTGCTTCGACCTTTCCTAGATAAGTCGGGAATGAGGAGTTATCTAGGAAAGATCGAAGTGACTTTGCCAGCAGGGTACTTCACCTGGTAATTTCTTCGTGACAGATTTCTTGTCTGGGGCATCCAGACACGTGATGGTCACAGCTGTACAGGTGTTGTTAAGGATTGAGAAAAAAATACAATTTATTTGAACTTATCAGAAGCCACATAGGCGCTAATAGTACTTGCCCTTGTGGGCTTTCCTACGCTGATTGTCAACTCTGTGTTTTTATGACCTCGGCATCCGAACGGTATCCAGCAACACTTTAAAACAATTGTGTAATGCCACGAAACATCCATTCCCCCACCCCCAAACTAAAGGAGGGAACTTTAGACCCACATTTCGTAGAATCTTGTCATACCCCCACTCCCTGGAATTTCACACAAACTCGATCAGGGGTCAGTGGCGGATCCAGGGGAAGGGCCCGGGGGGGCCACCCCTCCTTACTTTTAGACCAAAATGAGGCCCGAAGGGCCGAAAAATTTTTTTGAGCCTCCCCCCCTTATCTCAGGGTCTGGATGACCGCCCCGCTCCCCACCCCCCTTATCTGAAGATCTGGATCTGCCACTGGGACTTTCAATAAGCACAGACGGCCGACGAAACACGTCGGCTACTTTGCTCACAGAAGTCGATTAATTCTTCCTAGAAAGAAGAAGCAACTAGTTTGAAAAACGTTGTAACCAAAAACTATATCATAAGATCTGAATGAAAACGTAATTATGAGTGTTTTCATAAAAGCCCAATGGTTTTATGTTGTGCTTTAATCATGTGAACGCTACATTTCAGTCAATTTTTCACAAGTTTCTTTAGAGGTTTCCGCAGAATTTGTTTACGAGAAAAAGTACGTAATTTAGTTTCATCATTTGTTCATTGCTGGTAGGAATTGAATGAGTTACTGATAAATCGAAAGATGCATAAAAGCTACATTTCCTTGAATCAAAAACGCACTCTCCTGTCCTCAATTTAGTCCCCAGAACGCTGAAAACTGCGGCTTTGTAATTTCAAAGCACGCCTCAGANCAGAATTTGTTTACGAGAAAAAGTACGTAATTTAGTTTCATCATTTGTTCATTGCTGGTAGGAATTGAATGAGTTACTGATAAATCGAAAGATGCATAAAAGCTACATTTCCTTGAATCAAAAACGCACTCTCCTGTCCTCAATTTAGTCCCCAGAACGCTGAAAACTGCGGCTTTGTAATTTCAAAGCACGCCTCAGACCCCCTCCCCATACAAATTCTTTAAACTGATCTCCATACATTTCCCTAAAGAATTAGTTGAGAGAATTAGTTGAAAAAATAAAGCATTTACCCTTGGGTGACCGTTAGATTGACTCTTATAATCTTTTCCCTTGATGACCTGCTGGTATTGTTAGGAGAACATTAAGGTTGGTCACTCTCCATAACACCGTTCGAAAAGAGTAGGGGAGTTTCCTAGGTAGTGTGGACTATCATAAATATCATGGATTGGGGCGGTAAGCTTATAAATGGACCGACAGGGGCAGTCAGTGGCAACTTGTATGCTGACGTCTGAGCTTAAGCAAAGGCGTTTCCGAGTGACACACGTCTATACCAGGGAAGATTGGGGAAGATGACAAATCACAGGAAGTTAGTTTTTTTCCCCTTAAAAGTATTGATGTTATCAAAGTTGCATTGCTTAGAGTTTGTGCTCTTAAAGAGATCATTTGCCCCGAAAATTTGGTCAAACCACTGCCCAAGAGTACAAAAAGTCAACTGCCGGTTGACGTACGTCGCTCAAAAACGTCCTTGCATTAACTCCTGAATAACGGCCCATTTTTAGATCGCGCGAGAGGCTGGGTCGGGGTTGTGTCGAACAGGCCACTTCCGAGTTCCAAAAACCCTCACTTTCAAAATGAGGCTAGGTGCACAACCTTTCTTGTGAAAATGAGTTTTATTTGCATGAAAATGAAAAATTATTTCCATATCAACGGCTGACAACCTACCCTCGTTTTGAAACAGAGGCCCGGGGGAACTCGGAAATGGCCCATTACACTTTGAGACTTTTTAAGGGATTAATTTTGACCCAGTCTCCTGCACAATCTCGTAACAACCAATGAAAGAAGCGATAGCGTCCCCAAAACGGTCCCATAGTGCACTTCGACACAACACCGACCCAGTCTCACGCACAAACTTAAAATGTTCAATTATGTAAAGAGGACATCCCCAAGTACTGTTGTTCCTCTTATCCGGGACTTTTCAAAGAAAGAAGTAAGAGAAGTATGGAACTTACAGAGGATAGTGACTGTGCATTAAAGAAGTCTCCTTGATATTTAATAGAATTTGTATCAATACATCATCAAGGATACAAATCAAAGAATCTTTTAACGTTTTGGAGCTACTTTGGCTGCGTTCAGCTTCAATGGGAACTCCATGAACTGAAAGACAATTTGAAAACATTGGCTATACACAAAAGGCTTACTCCTAGATATAATTGGAAATTTTTACACGGCTGAATCTGCGTGCGGGCAAGATGAAGCGAATCCTGTGTCACGATAGGCTACACGAGTGGGCCCATCTTGCCCGCTCGGGATTTCCCACGTGTGTCCCGCAAGAAAAAGCCATCTTTTCGACCCTGTAATGGCTGCGGCCGCACTTGAGGACTGGACCGAGTTTTTTCCAATGAGCTAATTAATTTTTAAAACAGACTGGCCGAACAGAAGGGGGCGGCCCCCCTCCCGTACTAACCCCCAACAGTGGAAACCAACTGTCAATTCTAAAACATATGGGCACTTGGACTGGATTAGGAAAAGAAGATCTGGACAATAACTTTCACCATTTATTATTGAGGGATTCAGAAAACCATTAAAATCGGCTGTTCTCAAATATGATTTTTCACATGATATTTCATATATTCATGACTACATCATCATCCTTTCACAGGTTTATAACGAACCAATTAAACGTCCTGCTCCCAGTTGGCTTTTTAGCTCAATTGGTAGAGCGCTGCACCAGTATCGCAGAGGTCAAGGGTTTGAATCCCTTACAAGCCTGAATGTTTTCAGGCTTTCTTTTCGCAACTGCAAAAAGCTGCGTCTATAACTGCGACGATCATCTTTAAGTTAATTAAAGTTGACTTGTTTAAAAAACTGCGACTGCAGTTTACCTGGCCCTCGTTTTCAAAAGAAGGATAACGTTATCCACCGGATAAATTTCTATCTACTGGATATCGCAATTGGTTTCTCCAATACTGACTTATCCACTGGACAGTGATTTATCTGGCCCAAGTTGTTCAAAAGTTGGATAGTGTTGTCCAACGGATAAATCACCATCCCACGGATAAGTGTTAGGGAAACCAATTGCACTATTCAGTGGATAGTGATTTATCCGATGGATAGCGTTATCTACCTTTTGAACAACTGGGGCAGTGTTATCCAGCTTTTGAACAACCCGGGGCCAGAACCTTAAACTGAACTTGCCCCCAAATCACGCTTCTCCGACTGAAGGTGCAGAAAAGTGGACAAAAATTGAGAAAATAATCCAAGTAGAGATGCAGCATACAAACAGAAATGACTGATACAACTATCAGGTTGTTGTACCTTTGATGAGTTCCTCGTATCTCGGGTGTAACTCTACAAATGCAGGATTCAGTGAACTGGCTTGCCCATCAGCAGTATTGCCACCAGCATTAATCCAACACTTGGCATACTTCTTTAGATAAGCCCGCTCTGCAGTCTCTCTCTCTTTTAAACTGACCTAACAAAAAGGAATAATACAAGTAAATAGCCTAAGAATCGTTCCACGTAAGGGAATCCAGATTCTGGAATCCATGAAATTTATCCTTACATTTAACATCTTGCTTGTGGAATCCGGAATCCTGGGCTCTAAAATCCAGAATACAGCTCAAGGGTTCCGGAATCCAACTAACAATTGGAATCTGGAATCCAAGTTCCACTGACAAAGACTAGCATTTAGTACCTGGATTCCGGAATCCACAGCGTGGAATCCAGAATCCAAAACTGTCTTGGGTTCCCTTACATGGAGCAATAAAAAAACAACCAGCACTTTCATGATGCCACCACTTGTTTCCCCATGAAATGACATCTGAAGAACAAGCGCAGAAATTCCATACTGATGACATGTCACAACCCACATCTGGGTACAGTATAGTTCTCAGCACTCGAACAAAAAATTTGTTTCCCCATTAAATGACATCTGAACAACAAGCGCAGAAATTTCATACTGATGACATGTCACAACCCACATCTGGGTACAGTATAGTGCTCAGCACTTGAACAAAAAAATACAACATACTCAGAACTCACCAAACTGCCATTGAGAGAGGCTAATGACGGTACGCGAGCAAGCAGCTCTTGACGACTGTCAAAAGTAGTCTCCCCTGCAATATCAAAATTACTTCATTATACACACACAGTTGAAACAATAACAGATTTTGTTAGCAACTCCAATAAATAACAAAGTTCAATAACACATAGAAAGGGCAATTTTTTTCTTGGCTTTTACCTCGGAAAAGAAGATTTCCTTTGAAGCGCAACTCACTTAATTTTGGTAGATGGTTTAACTCATTAATGCTCTGAATCTAGAATGAATTTGAAAACAAGGTTAAATACACTGTATGACGGATCATTATACGTTTTTGGGAGACTACCCCCTACCCCTCTCCTAAGCCAACATTTTGCACTAAGCGAGAAGTAAGTGTTAATTTTGGCTTAGGGGAGGGGTAGGTGGGCAGTTTCCTAGAAACGTATAATGATCCATGACTACAGTTACCTCCAACTAATTGCCAACCCTTTAAGCCCAAAATAAAAAAAAAATATCCACATACAAATTCTCCAAACTGATCTCTATACATTTCCATAAAAGCAGTTTCCTAGAAACGTATAATGATCCATGACTACAGTTACCTCCAACTAATTGCCAACCCTTTAAGCCCAAAATAAAAAAAAAAATATCCACATACAAATTCTCCAAACTGATCTCTATACATTTCCATAAAGAATAAGTTGAGAGAATTTGATAAAAGATTAAAGCATTTTCTCCCAGCTGATTACTTTATCAATTCTCATAACCTCTTCACTTGATTGTGTATTGATATTGTTTAGGAGAAAATTGATTGTTATTCTTAAGACTTCAAGGACTGTTAACTGCAAGTAGATTATTTGCTACACTAACGTTTAACTGTGGATGTTATTCTAGGGTGTTACCATTAAAATGAATCCCCCACAGCAGACTTTTTTTATAGTACCATTAATTTCTTAAGGTTTTACGAAAAAGAATTTTGAAAATATTTGGGAGAAGTTTTGCTTTGGTCTCTTTTTGATGGATAGAAATACCACTCATGAGTTCATCTGATTTAAGAGTCAGATTTTTTCTGCAAGTCCAATGCTCACAACACAACAAATAAAATTTTAACAGCTTTCCACATGTTATTCACTGAGCCTAATATTACCATCTTCAATAAACTGATTGCCACACAGTAAGCATTCAACACGGCTAATAATAGAAGTGTGCAGGCCTTGATCATTTTATAATGGATGGCTTTGCTTATCATGAACACCCCAGCAGTTTTTTTGAGAGGTTGTAAGTAACTTCAATTGACAAGACAGTTATTTCATTTTATTTCATCTCTTTTATAACTGTAAATACAAATCTGCTTTTAACAGCCCGTATGCATGTTTATGTTAGATAAGATAATTTCACCACCAATCCTCGTTTTTTTTTTAAAATTAAATTCTTTGCTTTTGTCCTTGTTGGTCACCCTGAATTTTTGTCATTCATGCCTTTGGGATTCAAAGTATTTTTGCAAGAGCCAACCTTATATACAGTGGAACTTCTATATAACAAGCCTCTATAATTATAGCAAAGTCCTCAGTACAACAAACGATTTTCTTCACCCCAGAAATAGTAAAATATATGGAAAAGAACCTGGATATAGCCAAACCTTGTTAAAGTGAACAAATAATTTTGCCAGTCTTTTGGCCTTTTGTTATATAGAGCTTCCACTGTATTTCCAAAAATATTGCGTTAGTCGGGAACACAATTTGATGATGAACCAGAACAGAAAGAACAATTTGCATTTTCTTACCTGACTAATTTTGTTTCTGCTAAGGGAGAGTGATTGTAAAACTGGGAACAGAAGCTTGTCAGCTTGCCCATCTAAACAGAATATCACATTTATCACATTAAATGCAGTGTTAATAGAGCATATTTATTGGAACAAAGGAACGTTTTCAAGTCACTTTCAAGAAGAAGAAGAAGAAGATGAGAGGTATAAAATTGAAACAAACCTTGTACTTTGTTTCCTAATTCAATACTCTCTATTCCATTGTCATTCAATATCAGACAATTGAGTCTAAAAGAAAAATTAATGTGATATAAACACATGCATTACTAAAGGGAAATGATCAGTATAAAATGTAACTTTAAATTATGCAGCTCAGTCTGTTGAGCATAGAAAAGTAGTGTTGTGTATACAAATGTAGCTCATTGACCAATTTAACATACATGTAATACAGGTTATCTAACCCTCTGTACAGCTCTGTACAGATCATTATCGTCCTCATCATCATCCTTTGACTACCACAGTGGATTGGACATTCATGGAGCTGATTTCTTCCCAAACACCACGGTCTGCCATTGCTGAACTCAAGTCCCTGGTATCAAGTCCTGAATCACTAGCAATTGCTTCAGGGTATGTTAGCTTACATAAATGCACTTTGCCCACTGGATGCCAGAGAATGTAAGATGAGATTAGGGAGCTTAAGTAATAAAGACAGCGATGGCAGCCAAATTGTCATTTACAAAGTGAATTCGAGTGACTTTATTTCATCTCATTCAATTCGTCAAATGTTGGCAAATTTTCCTTGAGTTGAATTCTAAAAGACTGTATCAAAATTCAGAGAAAGAAAGAGAAAGTTGTTGTCTTGTGTTCAGGTCCTCTACAAAGTGTGAAATTAATGTTCATTAAGTTTTGTAGAAATTTAAAGCCAACGTAAACAGTAACTTACTCCAAACCTGATTTTGCTTCTTTTCTCTTCAAAAGGGAAGAGAAAAGGGAATTAAATAGGAAGTAAGGTATAATACAAAATGGTATTGTACAATGTAAATACTGTCTGTAGGATTGATCAGAGGAACTGGGCCAAGCTGAACACTTACAGAGATTACAGTTATTGCATAGATACACCTTAATCATTACCTTGGTAAAACCGGGTCAGAGTTATAACTACAGGTCAGACTGTCGACCAAAGGGAGTTCTAACTCATTGACATGTAAGACCTTAGGAACATTCAGTGTTTCAACTGGTAGAAAACTTCTACAGAGAATCAGAGACAACATTCAATACAATTTTATTCTTTCCAGGGATCATCACATGGTAGACACTGGAAAGAAATATTTCACGTGCATGTCATCAGCAATAAACGTCTTCCTGCTAATAGTTAGCAGGAAGGAGTTTGCTACTCTTTGGCCAAATTTACCTCAGATTTTTCAAGCAGTTGTGACAAACATGAAGCTCTTTTAGTGAAGGCATCATGCCTACTATAACCTCTACCTGATGAACAAAATACGAGAGTTTAGTGTCCTTTCTCTAAAAAAAATTATTTTATTTATAACGATTTTGAGATTTTGTTACCTCTTCAAAACCAAGTTCCATCTTGTTTAGGAATAAAACTGTAACTGTAGAGAATGAAGGTAAAAGCTGTTCTGGTTCACTTGGTAATCTGAGGAAATTCTCCCTATAAACAAAAAAGTAGATTAATCAATATTTTATCATATGGTTGCATTACAAATGTGACTGTATAGGGGTAATGCAATAATAACTGGTATAATAATAATAATTTAATATTTATATTGCGCAAAATACATGTAAATATGATCAAATGTGCATTACATGAAAGTAAATTATCAACATTAATAAGTTATGCAAAATAACTAAAAATATTATATAAAAAAATAATGGATCTATAAAAATATAATATATATATAATCCTAAAAAAAACCCTAATAAAAAGCTAATCTAAAAAAAATGGGCCTTAAGTAAACCTTTAAACCTATTAAACCTATTCCATTAGTTTACATTGTAACCTACACATAAGACACTAGAAAAAGAGCTCTCAAGAGAGAGCATGTGTTTACAGTTATTGTTATGTCTGTTGTGCACTTTTGATTTTATGGGCTTGCTAAGTCATAATTCATAAGCATGAAATGTAAAATGTTTTATCAAAGAAAATGGAGCATGATTTCTTGCATTGAAGTAAAAATTTTGACATACAAGGTAACAGTTATTCATCTGTTGCAACAAGTTACTATTCACCTTTATGTCAAGAAAATAAAGACTGACTTCTTGCATGGCGAAAAATAATTTTTTGACGCAACAGGTCATACTTATTTTTCAGATGCAACAGGTCACACTTCACCTTCAGGTTATGTAGCATGCTGATGACTACCAATTAATCCCTTTTGCATGTGTTTCAGTTTATAATTTATAGAAACTGTAAACACAAAAAGTACTTGAAATCTTCATAACAAGGTAATGAATGCATGTAATGAACATCTCTATAGCAGCTGATCATGCAAAAATTATAAAAATATATGGAAGAGAAACATGACACAATATGGTTACTTACGATAAATTAAGGATCTGAAGGTGTTCAAGATTTCTTGTTATTGCTGCTACGTCCACCCAAGATGACAGAAGAGTTTTAGAAAGATCAAGTTCTGAGATATCTACACTAACATTAAGAATATCAGCATATATATATATATATATAATATATAGGAACACTGTGTTTTAATTTTTGCGTAGTAGAGTGCTCAATCAATAAAGTAGAGCGTGATATATAATGTATATAATTTTATATGTATATATAACACTTGCAAGTTAAAAAACCACTAATAAGAACAACTGTTCTGCTGTAAGGATATTAGGGGGCCAGGGTTTTCAAAAGGCTTCCACTGGAGGCTGGCCAGACAGTCAGACTGAGTACTACTTCCAAGGCTACAACCAGTTGCAAAAATACTTGCAAAACTGAACCTTCAAGGCTTAAATGGCCTGTTCAAGATCTTGTGCTTATGATTCCCCCTCCTCCCCTTCTTCAGGGGTTTCAAACATTGAAGTAGCCAGCAGGTTTGAAAAGAGTAACCAACTGTATCAACAAGGGTCCAGTAGTCCCCTTTTATGAGGGTGGGGGGAAGGAGGTCTTGTGCCTCAGAAACTTTTGAAAATTCAAAGCCCTAAAATGCAATTGTTAGTATTCTGGGGACTAAATTTTTGGACAAAAGAGCGTGTTTTTCATTCAAGAAAATATAGCTTTTGATTTATTAGTCACACAATCAATTCCTGTAAACAATGAACGAATGAAGAAAACCAAATTGTGTACTTTTGCACATAAACAAATTCTGCACAAACCTATAAAGAAATTTGTCAAAAAAATGACTGAAAGCATTATTTAAAACCAGTGGGCCTCTATGAAAACACATCATAATTACATTTTTCATTCAGATTTTATTATATATTTTTTGTTTAAACGTTATTCAAACTAGTTGCTTCCACTTTCTAGAAAAAAGTACCTGACCTCTATGAGCAAAGTAGCCGACACTTTTCGTTGGCCATCAGTGCGTATTGAAACCCCTTCTTTTTTAAAGTTACTAGCAATACAAGACCATGCTGAAAATTTGGAGGAACAACTTTGAATGCAGGGGAGGGAGGGGGTGAGTTTGATATCTCACAGAAGTGTGTCTACCAGTGATTTTATTAATTAGTAAAAAAGGTCAGTTTTTTGTTGGAGTGTCTCAACATTTTTGCAACTGGCTGTAGCAATGATCCTTGCAACCAAGCCATGCTAGTCCCCATACAAGGTATTCACAGACACCTATCACACTGTTAAAGCAGTGAAAAAATTTTTTTCTTATTGACAGAACAGGAGGAGATATGAAACATATCAAAACCCACACAGCACAAGATGACCAACAAAGATGCAACCAGCCTGCCACAAACATATTAATATAAATTATGAGCAGTGTAGTTCTGTGAATAAAGTACAACCAGACTTGGCCTCAGAAATTCGCCATGGGATCTTTGGGGGGTTAAATTTTGGTCCAGGGATTTTTTGGGGGTTTTGTTGGAAGCACTAAGGATTTTTTGGGGGGTTGGATTTTTGCTCCAGCCCTATTCAATTATCTCCATCACTTGAAATCTGGAGAACCCCCTGGGGATTTCTTGGGGCTTTTATTTTGTGCAGACCTTCATTTTGTAGTAGTGAAAAGGATACTTGGGGCAACTTTGTAAAAGTCATTTTCTTTATCTGGTCCATTTACTGTTAGGCCTCTTAAACTAACCTCTCTTAGTGTCTTGTAGTCACTGAAAATGTATAAATTATTACGGGTTTACGTAATGTTGATATCATATAAGCAGGCAGTAGGCCTTACCATTCCATGCAAGGCAAAACGAACACATACTATGGTGTATGCATCCAGCAGAAAGCAGAACGCAGAAAGCAGAAACTAGCTTCCTAACCTGTGAGCAAGATCTCAAAGGAGTTTTAGAGTCAGGACACTGTAGAAAAGGAGAGCTTGCAGTCATGTCCCAGAAATTTGAATTTCTGCATCAAAAAAGTCGATGATTGGCTGAGATGAACTTTGGAAATGACCTTATCATGAGAAACTGAAAATGATGACAGTCCATTCAACTTCACTGGCACGAAAAATTGCTCTTAACAAGAAGATCTATTTCAGCGATTTAACACTATAAATAACAAAGGTTATTCTATTTGCTTAAAGCTATAGCTTCTTTTTAGCAGATAAAAAACGGCTTGGTACAGTTTATATTTATCAGTAATATTTTAGCACTTTAAGCAACAGACAATATTAATATTATTATATTGGGTGCGAATCAGGCATGACATAATATCAATTAAGTCCTGTCCAATATCTTGAGTACCTCTGTTTTTGCTGAATTGAATGTGCTCCAACCATTTCCACAGCTTTCCATCTGTTGTTGCCACTCATAACATACATGTCCTCTTCATTAATGCTGTCACCACCTTGTCCATAGCGCTGTTTCAGGGCTTCAAAGATACTTATTCCAAAGTCCACCTTCTTCGGTCTTACAAAGGACCCACCCATTGGGTGTCTGGTAAAAATAAGCCCAAAATGCTTTTGAGACCCGGGCGTACAAGTTTTTCTTTTGATCACCCTACTGCTTGTAATAAGTTATAAATGTGATGTTGGGGTGAGCTAAAAACCTTATTAAGAGGTCAAAGTGTTGGTGAGGTCAATGTTTACTATTCACATGTGCTATTTTTGGGATATGTGGAAATGAAAGTCAGCCAGGCCTACAGCTAGTCGAAAAGATGGCTATACCCTTGTACACGCCTGATAAATATATAGTTTAATATAGCTTTACATGCTTACTTACATTACTTAATTACAAGTCAAAGTGACATAGTAAGAAATTAACAACATTACTTCATTTGCTTTTGATGCAAACTGATTGATGAAAATGATTATTGATTATTACGGAAACTCATTTACAGCAAGGAGCCCAAAAGTGTGACAGCTTTTGATTTATTCACATTCTTTCATACAGATTTAATCCAATCAGAAGCCAGCTGGAAACTGTCCTCAACTTCTGATTGGTTAATGTCTGCATGAAAGAATGTGAGTTATTTATTGAAGGAGGTCACACTTTTGGGCTCCTTGCTGTAACAGCAAAGTTGACATAATACAAAATGTAGTCTTTCAACAAAGTGCTAGAGATAAAAATGTTTCAATGTTTAAACACAACGTGACATTCATACCTGCTTTTAAAATATTTAACACCTTCATGAGTACCATCATGTTTACCTCTGCTATGGTCATCCCACTCCACACCATACCATTCACCTAACAAGAGAAAGAGTTAGGTTCTGCCATTACCATTTCTTCCATTACTGAGCTAACTGCCGACGGGTTAGCTCAGTTGGGAGAGCACTGGTCTGCCGGGCAGGAGGTCGTGGGTTCAAACTCCAGCCAGACCAACAACCAGGGTCCTTAAAAAAACTGTTGAGATCTTGCTGGCTGTGATTTGAGACCTTGTCTCAGTTTAGATGATCGCGTCATTAGGTGGTCTTAGGTGGTGACATTAAGCCGTTGACCTTGTCTTCTTCATCCTTCTTTCATTAGTCAAATCAAAGGGGATGTAAAAGAACCCACACTACTGTCAGACAAGAGTAGGGGAAGTTTCCCTGGTGGTGTGGTTTACCTTTCATGCATCATTCATATCATGAGCTATGGGCAGGTTACAGTAAACTCATAAATGGACTGACAGCGGCTGCCACTGGCGCCCTTGTATGCTGAAGTCCAAGCTTACTGTCAGAATGTTAATATATAACATAAAGGGGGCATGTCTTGTTGTCCTCTTATCCATGACATTACTTTATGATACATTACTGTTTACACCTTCACTGACAAGCAAAAACCACTCCTCCATCTAGCCTGCGAAGCGCAGACGCATTTCCTGTCGTCGCTTCTCTCCCTCCGAAAAATAGCGTCTGCGAACCCGAGCGACAAAACGATTTCCGTGACGTAAAACATTTTTAGCCAATCGCGGTTTAGCTCTTAAAATCAAGGAACTAACTCGCGAGACTTCTCGCAGGATTGTGCGCGATGGATATGTTTTCAAGTCGAAATTGAAAGGACGACGTGGCTTGTGTATAGCCGTCCTTTTTTCTCAGAACGACGTGTTTACGAAAGTTAATTTGCCAGGATTTTTGGACTGATTGATGAAATAAGTATCAAGAGGATTCATATCGAAGAAAAGATTAGAGGACATTTTTCATCTATTTGCCTACGGAGTCAAAGATTTATCAGACGTAGTTGTTTTGATCATATTCGAAACGATAACTGTCCTAATGACAGTAGACGCATCATGCCGTTTGTTGCTTCTGTTCCTTTCTGGTTCCTGGCAGGAAAGTATGCCTTGGAGAACTCTTCGATAGTTTGTCGTGTGCCGTTTTAGATATTTTTTAGTAGATATCCTTTATCTTTGAAAGGTAGGACATGTGGTAATTGATTTCCCATGCGTGGTTGCTTCTTGGTTCAGATAGAACTTTGATCAGATCGAAAGCATTTTATATTTGCTCCGGTATATTTCTTTAAATACATGTTCTTTTCAAGGTTCTCATTTCCATAGTTTTTTGTGAGATGAGTAGAAGCGTCGTAGCTGAAATGTCATTTTGACTATGATCTATTTACTGCTGTAACTATTTATTTCACGCTGGGTCTGGCCCAGGTTTATAATATTTCAGATCATTGTGTTGTGGCGATACTAGAATTATTAACGAGCGATTGTTAGAGATTTCTGAATCAGTCAAGGATGTGTCTGTGTAATTGATTCACCACCTTTTGTCAGCGCTGGTTAAATTGAAATAAATAAGTCTGAGCGCGATGTCATTAAGCTATGTTGCTTTCCTTTCGCTGTAGCGATTATTTTGTCCAGGTTTTGTTTATGTCACATACTACCGTATTTTATAAAGCGAAACCAAAAGCCCACATCACATACATAGCTTAAGAAGCAGTTGCTTCATAAAGAAGTCAGCATTCAACGTCGCAGGAAACCTTGTTATAGTCGTGAAATTCACGTTCCAAAGCGTATTTGGTAATTCTCTCCAAAATCCAAGACACTTCAGCGCACGAGGTCGCGAGGAGTCACTCGAGCTGTATTCTATCCTTTGATCTGATTGGCCTACATCAAAACAAAAGGTTTTATGTCACGGAAATCGTTTTGTCGCTCAGGTTCGCAGATGCTATTTTTCGGAGGGAGGGAAGCGACGACCGGAAATGCGTCTGCGCTTCGCAGGCTATCCTCCATCTAAATTAACCATCAAAATTGTTAGGATAGGCGCTACCAGAATGAAGACAAACGGCTAAAGTGGTTAGCGGATGGTTGATGGGACATCTCAAGGTATTCATTTAGCTTATCATTAGTGAACCCACCCAAGGGATGGCTAACAACAACTTGTGCGACTAGGAAGACAATAATTATGTTTGAAAAAAATTTCTGCCTAACTTCACCTTCCTCCAAACAGACCTTTTTGCAAAAAACCAGAACACAGCGAGGCTACAGTAAGTGAAGATTCCAAAAAGCACTTAAGTAATAGGCCTGTCATGCTTGTCACACACAAACGTTTTGCTGTTCTCTTATTTCTGCCATCCTGTTGCATAAGCTCAATCTTGTTTGAAGCCATAGACCTCTTTAGCTTTTATGTTTTATTTTCCCAATTCAGACCATATGATGTTTCAAGGGAAATTGCCTTTTGTCTTTTCATATGCACGTGCATAGTATATAGGACGACATTTGAAAGAAACAGTTTCTGTGGTACCATCACGTGGTCTGAAAATGGGTAAACAAAACATTCGCGCCTAAAAAGGCCTTCTTTCCCATTTTCTTGCCATAAAAATGCGGCTCATTCGCTGTTGTACGTCTCATGATGAGCATCACTTTATTTTTAAAGCAACAAATAGACCGAACTAATAGAATCTGAATCCCGCTGTACAGCTTTAGATTGAATTTTCCGTTTCAATTCTCGGCTTGCCCAACCTTCGCAATGAAGAAGTCATCGATAGTTTTCGTTCAACACCGCTCAAGCTGCTTAACGTCAGATGGAATATTTTTAACATACGTACCTGACGTTGGAGGAACAAGCCCTACATATTTAATTTCTCCTCTGAAACCTTCACATAGTATCCTCTTCCCTACAATTTCGTCCGCCATTTTGTTTAGTACTTCGAATCGTTGTGATACCGGCGGCATCAGTTTTGGAAAAGGTAATCCAGCCTTTGATTGGTCGATGAAAGGTAGCCTATAGAAATATTAGTTATAATGCGAAATTATTTTGTAGTTTTGGAGTCTTGGCGGCCCGATTAGACACCGGATAATGTACTTCATTCCACAGGAGTATGCAGATCAAAGAATCTTTTAACGTTTTGGAGCTACTTTGGCTGCGTTCAGCTTCAATGGGAACTCCATGAACTGAAAGACACAAAAGGCTTACTCCTACAAATAATTGGAAACTTTTACATGGCTGAATCTGCCAGTGGGCAAGATGAAGCGAATCCTGTGTAACGATAGGCTACCCGAGCGGGCCCATCTTGCCCGGTCGGGATTTCCCACGGGTGTCCCGCAAGAAAAAGCCATCTTTTCGACCCTGTAATGGCTGCGGCCGCACTTGAGGACTTAACCGAGTTTTTTTCCAATTAACTAATTAATGTTTAAACTTTATTAAGAGAGGGCAGACTCGTCAAACAGAAGGGGGCGACCCCCCTCCCACCGACACCCCCTCCCATACTAACCCCCAATAGCCGAAACCAACTGTTGATTCTAAAACATATGGGCACTTGGACTGGATTTGGAGAAGAAGATTTGGGCCCAGTTGTTCGAAGGCCGATTAGCGCTTAACCTTCGGGTTTCTCTTTCTTGTGTTCAAAAGCATTTTCTCGGATAATTTTCTCTGTTATATTTAGAGCTTTCAATCATCAACTTGTGGACAAAAAGAATTAAAACTGAAATGCTTTTTAAGCTTTCAAATTTGAATTCAAATCTCGCACTAACCCTGGGTTATCTTAACCCGGCTTTGAAAAACTCGGCCCCAGACGATAACTTTCACCAGTTATTATTGAGAGATTCAGAAAACCATTTAAATCGGCTGTTCTCATATATGATTTTTCATATGATATTTCATATATTCATGACTACATCATCATCCTTTCACGGGTTTATGACGAACCAATTCAATGACCTGCTCCCAGTTGGCTTGTTAGCTTAATTGGTAGAGCGCTGTACCGGTATCACAGAGGTTAAGGGTTCGAATCCCTTACAAGCTTGAATTTTTTCAGGCTTTCTTTTCGCAACTGCAAAAAGCTGCGTCTATAACTGCGACGATCATCTTTCAGTAAAATTAAAGTTGACTCGTTGAAAAAACTGCGACTGCAGTTTACCTGGCCCCCGTTGTTCAAAAGAAGGATACCGTTATCCACCGGATAAATTTCTATCTACTGGATATCGCAATTGGTTTCCCTAATACTGACGTATCCACTGGACAGTGATTTATCTGGCCCCAGTTGTTCAAAAGTTGGATAGCGCTATCCAACGGATAAATCATTATCCCACGGATAAAAGTAGGGAAACTAATTGCGCTATCCAGTGGATAGTGATTTATCTGATGGATAGCGTTATCTACCTTTTGAACAACTGGGGCAGTGTTATCCAGTTTTTGAACAACCCGGGGCCAGAACCTTAAACTGAACTGGCACCCAAATCACGCTTCTCCAACTGGAAGGTACAGAAAAGTGGACAAAAATTGAGAAAATAATACAAGTAGAGATGCAGCATAGAAACAGAAATGACTGATACAACTATCAGCTTGTTGTACCTTTGATGAGTTCCTCGTATCTCGGGTGTAACTCTACAAATGCAGGATTCAGTGAACTGGCTTGCCCATCAGCAGTATTTCCACCAGCATTAATCCAACACTTGGCATACTTCTTTAGGTAAGCCCGCTCTGCAGTCTCTCTCTCTTTTAAACTGACCTGAGAAAAAGGAATAATACAAGTAAGTAGCCTAAAAATCGTTCCACGTAAGGGAAACCGGATTTGGAATACAGGATCCTTATATTTAACATTTTGCTTGTGGAATCCGGAATCCTGGGCTTTAAAATCCGGAATACAGCTCAAGGGATCCGAAATCCCACGAACAATTGGAATCTGGAATCCAAGTTCCACTGACAAAGACTAGCATTTAGTACCTGGATTCTGGAATCCACAGCGTGGAATCCAGAATCCAAAACTGCCTTGGGTTCCCTTACATGGAGCAATAAGAAAACAACCACCACTTTCCTGATGCCACCACTTGTTTCCTCATGAAATGACATCTGAGGAACAAGCGAAGAAATTCCATACTGATGACGTGTCACAACCCAGATCTGGGTACAGTGTAGTGCTCAGCACCTGAACAAAAAAATACAACATCTTCAAAACTCACCAAACTGCCATTGAGAGAGGTTAATGACGGCACGCGAGCAAGCAGCTCTTGACGACTGTCAAAAGTAGTCTCCCCTGCAAAATCAAAATTACTTCATTATACGCACACAGTTGAAACAATAGGGGCGTTTATACGAGGAAAAATAAGACGCGTCTTAAATAAGACGCGAACTGTACCATTTATAAGAGCATGTCTTATCTAATAAGACGCGTCTTAGCTAAGCCGTGTCTTGTTTTAGACGCGTCTTATGTAAGAGGCGTCTTATTTTCCCTCGTATAAATGGCCCTAATAACACATTTTGTTAGCAACTCCAATAAATAACAAAGTTTGATAACACATAGAAAGGGCAATTATTTTCTTGGCTTTTACCTTGGAAAAGAAGATTTCCCTTGAAGCGCAACTCACTTAATTTTGGTAGATGGTTTAACTCATTAATGCTCTGAATCTAGAACGAATTTGAAAACAAGGTTAAATACACTGTATGACGGATCATTATACATTTTTGGGAAACTACCCCCTACCCCTCCCCTAAGCCAACATTTTGCACTAGGTGAGAAGCATTAATTTTGGCTTAGGGGAGGGGTAGGTGGGCAGTTTCCTAGAAACGTATAATGATCCATGACTACAGTTACCTCCAACTAATTGCCAACCCTCTGATCCCCAATATCCACATACAAATTCTCCAAACTGGTGTCTATACATTTCCATAAAGAAATTTGATAAAAGATTAAAGCATTTTCTCCCAGCTGATTACTTTATCAATTCTCACAACCTCTTCATTTGATTGTGCATGGATATTGTTTAGGAGAAAATTGATTGTCATTCTTAAGACTTCAGAGACTGTTAATTGCAAGTAGATAAAGTGCTACACTAACTTTTAACTGTGGATGTTATTCTATGGTGTTACCATTCAAATGAATCCCCCATAGCAGACTTTTTTTTTATAGTACCATTAATTTCTTAAGGTTTTACAAAAAAGAATTTTGAAATTATTTGGGAGAAGTTTTGCTTTGGTTTCTTTTTGATGGATAGAAATACCACTCATGTTTTACAAAGTCTCATGAGTTCATCTGACTTAAGAGTCAGATTTTTTCTACAAGTCAAATGCTCACAACACAACAAATAAAATTTTAACAGCTTTCCACATGTTATTCACTGAGCCTAATGTTACCATCTTCAATAAATTAATTCCACACAGTAAGCATTCAACACTGCTAATAATAGCAGTGTGCAGGCCTTGATCATTTTGTAATGGATAGCTTTGCTTATCATGAGCACCCCAGCAGTTTTTTGAGAGGTTGTAAGTAACTTCAATTGACAAGACAGTTATTTCATCTCTTTTATGACTGTAAATAGAAATCTGCTTTTCAACAGCCCTTATGCATGTTTATGTTAGACAAGATAATTTCACCACCAATCCTCTTTTTTTTTTTAATGGAATTCTTTGCTTTTGTTCTTGTTGGTCACCCTGAATTTTTGTCATTCATGCCTTTGGGATTCAAAGTATTTTTGTAAGAGCCACCCTTACATACAGTGGAACTTCGATATAACAAGCCTCTATAATTATAGCAAAGTCCTCAGTATAACAAACGATTTTCTTCACCCCAGAAATAGTAAAATATATGGAAAAGAACCTGGACATAGCCAAACCTTGTAAAAGTGAACAAATAATTTTGCCAGTCTTTTGACCCTTTGTTATATAGAGCTTCCACTGTATTTCCAAAAATATTGCATTAGTCAGGAACACAATTTAATGATGAACCAGAACAGAAAGAACAATTTGCATTTTCCTACCTGACTAATTTTGTTTCTGCTTAGGGAGAGTGATTGTAAAACTGGGAACAGAAGCTTGTCAACTTGCCCATCTAAACACAATATCACATTTATCACATTAAATGCAGTGTTAATAGAGCAAATTTATTGGAACAAAAGAAAGTTTTGAAGTCGCTTTCAATAATAATAAGTAATGGTAACAGGACTGAGTGGAGTCCAATTCGGTCTGTAATCATACGAGTGATTAACAAAATCGGACGACCGAGTAGCGGGAGTCCGATTTGTTTAATCACGAGTATGATTACAGACTGAATTGGACGACACAAAGTTCTGTTACCAATTAATCATAACTTTAACAAAATTTGTGATATATTAGGCTCTTTTTTTAAATCAAAACACAAGAAATTGAGAGATTTTTTTGCTGGCAGTGAAAAAAAAAAGCCATTTAAGCGCGCGCGTGATGGCGCGTACTGTCCAATTACTTAGGCATGATGCGTACTGTTCTGTTAAACTGTCCAATTAAGGCTGAAATCAGGGCAGTTGATAGCCAATCAGATTTGACAATTTTGTTATAGTTATGATTATAATAATAAATTATAATAATAATAACAATAAGAAGAAGAAGAAGAAGAAGACGAAGACGAAGACGAAGAAGAAGAAGAAGAAGAAGACGACGACGACGAAGAAGAAGAAGAAGAAGAAGAAGAAAGAAGAAAATGAAGAAAATGAAGAGAGGTATAAAATTGAAACGAACCTTGTACTTTGTTTCCTAATTCAATACTCTCTATGCCATTGTCATTCAATATAAGACAACTGAGTCTAAAAGAAAAATTAATGTGGTATAAATACATGCATTACTGAAGGGAAATGATCAATATAAAATGTAACTTTAAATTATGCAGCTCAGTCTGTTGTGCATAGAAAAGTAGTCTCGTGTATAGCTCATTGACGAAGTTAACATACAGCTATTTCGAGAAAGGTTGTCACAAGAGAAATGTGCACACAACAATCCCAAAACGTAATATGGGATATAATCAATACACTGTTTCTGACACTGTCGCTGTTGAACCTACTTTTGTTGCTTTCTTTTAGCACTCACAAACACACGTCCATGGCCTCTCGTGTCATTCTTTCAAACTTCTTTGAAAAACAGTGAATTCAAAACCACCCACAATACCTTTCGGGATTGTTGCGTGCACTTTTTCCGACAACCTTTCTCGAAATAGCTGTATACAGGTTATCTATCCCTCTGTACGGCTCTGTTCAGATCATTATCATCACCACCATCATCCTTTGACTACCACAGTGGATGGGACATTCATGGAGCTGATTTCTTCCCAAACACCACAATTCGCCATTGCTGAACTCAAGTCCCTGGTATCAAGTCCTGAATCACTAGCAATTGCTTCAGGGCATGTTAGCTTAAGTAAATGCACTTTGCCTACTGGACGCCAGAGAATGAGAGATGAGATTAGGGAGCTTAAGCAATAAAGACAGCGATGGCAGCGAAAATGTCATTTACAAAGTGAATTCGCGTTGCTTTATTCCATCTCGTTCAATTCATCAAATGTTGGCAAATTTTTCTTGAGTTGAATTCTAAAAGACTGTATCAAAATTCAGAGAAAGGAAGAGGAAGTTGTTGTCTTGTGTTCAGGTCCTCCACAAAGTGTGAAATTAATGTTCATTAAGTTTTGTAGAAATTTAAAGCCAAGGTAAATAGTAACCTACTCCAAACCTGATTTTGCTTCTTTTCTCTTCAAAATTATTTGTAGAAAAGGGAATTTAATAGGAAGAAAGGCATAACACAAAATGGTGAATACTGTCTGTCGGATTATTCAGAGGAAACGGACCATGCTGAACACTTAAAGAGATTACAGTTATTGCATAGATACACCTTAATCATTACCTTGGTAATTGGCCCAGTCTCAATATTGATGTCCAGTCTGACAGCTGGTTTCCCTCAAGATTGAGTAACTGTACATTCTGGAATCCTTGTAAGTCACAAAGTTGACCATCTTTTCTTCTACAGAGAATCAGAGATAACATTAAACACAATTCTTTCCAGTGATCATCACATGGTAGACAGTGGAAAGGAATATTTCATGTGCATGTCATCAGCAATAAATGTCTTCCTGCTAATTGTTAGCAGGAAGGAGTTTGCCACTCTTTGGCCAAATTTACCTCAGATTTTTCAAGCAGTTGTGACAAACATGAAGCTCTTTTAGTGAAGGCATCATGCCTACTATAACCTCTACCTGATGAAAAAAATGCGACATTTTAGTGTCCTTTCTCTATAAATTAAATAATGATTTAATTTACAACAAGTTTGAGATTTTGTTACCTCTTCAAAACCAAGTTCCATCTTGTTTAAGAATAAAACTGTGACTGTAGAAAATGAAGGTAAAAGCTGTTCTGGTTCACTTGGTAATCTGAGTAAATTCTCCCTTTAAAGAAAAAAGTAGATTAATCAATTATTTATCATATGGTTGCATTACAAATGTGACTGTATAGGGGTAATGCAATAATAACTAGTATACCATTCGTTTACATTGTCACCCACACATAAGATACTAGAAAAAGAGCCCTCAAGAGAGAGCATGTGTTTACAGTTATTGTTATGTCTGTTGTGCACTTGTGATTTTATCGGCTGGCTAAGTCATAATTCATAAGCATGAAATGTAAAATGTTTTATCAAAGAAAATAGAGTGTGATTTCTTGCATTGAAGTAAAAATTTTGACATACAAGGTAACAGTTATTCATCTGATGTAACAAGTTACACTTCACCTTCATGTCAAGAAAATAAAGACTGACTTCCTGCATGGTAAAAAACAATTTTTTGATGCAACAGGTCGCGCTTATTATTCAGATGCAACAGGTCACACTTCACCTTCAGGTTAGGTACATGTAGCATGCTGATGAATACCAATTAATCCTTTTTGCATGTGTTTCAGTTTATAATATTTATAGAAACTGTAAACACAAAAAGTACTTGAAATCTTCATAACAAGGTAATGAATGCATGTAATGAACATCTCTATAGCAGCTGATTATGCAAAAATTATAAAAATATATAGAAGAGAAACATGACACAATATGGTTACTTACGATAAATTAAGGATCTGAAGGTGTTTAAGATTTCTTGTTATTGCTGCTACGTCCATCCAAGATGACAGAAGAGTTTTAGAAAGATCAAGTTCTGAGATATCTACACTAACATTAAGAAAATCAGCATATATATAATATAATATATAGGAAGACTGTGTTTCGATTTTTCCGTAGTAGAGTGCTCAATACGTTAAAGTAGAGCGTGATATGTAATGTATATAATTTTATATATATATATATACCTATCAATGTAAAGCCAGCGGGAAGGGGGGGCAGGGCATGGGGTGGGGATTTGATTGTCTTTGTTGTCCCTGGGGTAGGGCATTTGACTGATCTTGTTCTCCCGGGGGAGGGGATATCTGAATCTTTCTTCGCCCGACGCGGACATATTTGACTGCGGACTTGGACGAAAAAGACTGTGACCGAACATATGTTTCCCGCTTCCACGCTTCACGCATGCGCCATACGGTTTGAAAAGATAAGGAAGTCATGGAGGCCAATGAGAACAAGCGAAGTCTGAGTGGATTTCACTGTTTTGTCTTCAAATTTCGTTTGTTTTAGAGTGTGTTTGCTCCATTGAACCTCTTAAAATACTGTAGTATCAAAGTAAACGGAAGTAAAGAGAAACCAAGTCGATTTTTGCAAGTACAATTAATTAGTGTATGGCTCATTCGCTACAATCACTGTAAACTTATAAAACTGACGTTCTTTGTACCCTTTACTAAGAACAGTATATTTAGACTTACAAAATGTGGACTTTCTCCTAAAGGTTTATGTATTCTACGCAGTGTAACACGGATTATGGTTAAAACGTATAATTGCAGCTGTAACAGGAACATGTATGATCTTTGGGAGAGAAGGGAGTTACGGGGAGTTTCTCTCCCGTAGCGTCCGGCCTGAAGAAACCACTGCTCGCAGGGTAGTGATGCAGCAACGTTTATAAAAGATTGCAGAGTTTTATTTGGAGATATTTTTATTGCGCCTTTCTTAGGTTCTTCCTTGGGATTGACAGCAATGTGCAGCCTGNACCCCCCCCCCCCCCCGCCGGCATAATATTGATAGGTGCATTAAAAAACCACTAATAAGAACAACTGTTCTGCTGTAAGGATATTAGGGAGCCAGGGTTTTCAAGAGGCTACCACTGGAGGCTGGCCAGACAGTCAGACTGAGTACTGCTTCCAAGGCTACAACCAGTTGCAAAACTACTTGCAAAACTGAACCTTCAAGGCTTAATAAATGGCCTGTTCAAGATCTTGTGCTTGTGATTCCCCCTCCTCCCCTTCTTCAGGGGTTTCAAACATTAAAGTAGCCAGCAGGTTTGAAAAGAGTAACCCACTGTATCAACAAGGGCCCAGTAGTCCCCTTTTACGAGGGGGTGGGGGAGGGGATCTTGTGCCTCGGAAAATTTTGAAAATTCAAAGCCCTAGAATGCAATTTATAGTATTCTGGGGACTAAATTTTTGGACAAAAGAGCGTGTTTTTCATTCAAGAAAATATAGCTTTCGATTTATCAGTCACACAATCAATTCCTGTGAACAATGAATGAATGAAGAAAACCAAATTATGTTCCTTTGCACATAAACAAATTCTGCACAAACCTATAAAGAAACTTGTCAAAAAAATGACTGAAAGCATTACCTAAAACCAGTGGGCCTCTATGAATCGAAAACACAACATAATTACGTTTTTCATTCAGATTTTATGATATATTTTTTGTTTAAACGTTATTCAAACTAGTTGCTTCTACTTTCTAGAAAAAAGTACCTGACCTCTATGAGCAAAGTAGCTGACACTTTTCGTTGGCCATCAGTGCGTATTGAAACCCCTTCCTTTTTAAAGTTACTAGCAATACAAGACCATGCTGAAAATTTGGAGGAACAACTTTGAATGCAGTGGAGGGAGGGGGTGAGTGTTATATCTCACAGAAGCGTGACAAGCAGGGATTTTATTAATAAGTAAAAAAAGGCCAGTTTTTTGTCGGAGTGTCTCAACATTTTTGCAACTGGCTGTAGCAATGACCCTTGCAACCAAGCTATGCTAGTCCCCATACAAGGTATTCACAGACACCTATCACACTGTTAAGCGGTAAAAAATTAATTTTTTTAGTGACACAACAGGAGGAGATATGAAACATATCAAAACCCACACAGCACAAGATGGCCAACAAAGATGCAACCAGCCTGCTACAAACACATTGATATAAATTATGAGCAGTGTAGTTCTGTGAATAAAGTACAACCAGACTTGGCCTCAGAAATTCAGCATGGGATCTTTGGGGGGTTAAATTTTGGTCCAGGGATTTTTTAGGGGTTTTGTTGGAAGCACTAGGGATTTTAAGGGGGGGGGGGGGGG
>CALNXI010001261.1:119873-138112 GCA_942486025.1 Porites evermanni
ATATTATTGGGTTTTATGGAGACTTGGATTACAAACTGATTTCTGTGGAATGTACATTGCAACCAAGTAAATGACAGTTCGTGACAAAAATAATAGCTAAATGCTCCTGTTGTGGACTTGAAGACAGTTGGTATGATTTGTGCAGAAGCAGAATGTACATTTTGTAGTCTTTATTTCCATAACAATAAGTTGTGTATTCTATAGTTTTGTTATTGTTCAATTTATAATGTGATCAAAAGTTATGACTTTTGATGGCCACATAATTTACAGTTTATAGAATTTCTCCAATTCACCAACACTTTGAAGTTTAAAAGAAATGTTCTTGGTTTTTCTTGGCTAACAGACTCCCAGAGCCACACTCCACTTTATAAGTTAATTGTGACCTCTGATTGGTTGATTGTTGGTTGGCCTCAGTTGAGTTGATTCAGCTCTTAAGAGGACCGAATTACCCTGGAGGGAAAAGAAGGACACCTGCCAAACAGTTGTTCTTTGACAATACAAGGTTGCCCTGTTCTCACCACGTGGCACCAATGTTGCCATCAGTGAAAAGAATCTACTTGATCAGTAACAAATCCAAAGAATCTCAGATTAGATAACTTACCGTGGATTCTCCAAAAGAAACGCACCCTAAATGACATCAAAAGATGACATTGACCCATGTAAGGGAATCCAAGACAGTCTTGGATTTTGGATTCCAAGTATTGGATTCCGGATTCTGGATCATTTTATGTTTCTGTGAAACTGCCCACCTACCCCTCCCCTGAACCAACATTAACACTTAGTTCTTACTTAGGGCAAAGTGTTGGCTTAGGGGAGGGGTAGGTTTCTTTGTCAGTGGAACTTAGAATCCGGATACCAGTCATTAGTGGGATTCTAGATTCATTGAGCTTTATTCTGGATTCAAAAGCCCAGGACTCCATATTCTACTACAGGCGTAAATTTCCTGGATTCCAGAATCCGCATTCCCTTGCATGGGTTGAATGACAAATGCCAGTTTCTGGGCTCTTAAGCCTGGTTTTCACTAGTGCAGAAGCATAAGCACAGGCACATGTGTAAGCAAATGAAAACTAGGTCAACATAAGCTGAGCATATTAGCACAAGAAAAACAGACGAGTTTGTACTTCTTGTGCTTGTGCTTATGCTTATGTTGTAGCTTTGACTGGTGAAAACTGGGTCGACATAAGCACAAGCATAAGCACAAGGCCGTGGACCAATCATAGGTCACTTTGACCTAGACCTCATGCAAACATATCAAAAGCAATATGGCAGATGCTTCGTCCTCCATCTTGTTTATCATTAGGTTGAGGGGAGCTGGTATCAAGAATGGAGTCAAATATGCCATTCTGCGCGTGTGTATGTCCCTATGCTTATCCTTAAGAGGTAGTGAAAACCAGGCTTTAAGGTTTTGCTGTCTGATTTGTAGGACTTAATATTTGATAGTTGAAATTTGGGCCAAAATTGTTCTAAAAGTGAACGGTTCTGTCAAAATGCTGTAGCGTACAAACACAGGCATATTAACAGCTGTCACTTCTCTGCAACAGCTGGAAATGTGTTTTTGTTCATAGGTAAACAATGCTGACACAAATGAAAAGGCTCTCGCTGGGTCATTATGGGCTATTTGACTGGCACATACAAAACACAAGTCACAGGTCACAATTGCAGGTCACTGCTCTATTGATGAATGAGATAAGCAGTTTTAGTAAAATCCAACTAGTTAAAGGTTAAAAAAGGTTAAAGGCTTGTTTATAGTGGAAAGAGCACTTAGCTTGTCCAGCTAATTTACAGGCACTCCACTCAAATGTTAGAAACAAATAATTCAAATACAACATAACAGGATTAAAAACCCCAACTAGCAGAAGGCAACCAGTCAATGCTGCGTTCTGATTGGTTGAGCTACCTCTAGGCTATATGTTATAGCCCCCTAGTAGCGAAAGGTGCGGGCTTTTTGGCAGCAAAAGGATTAAAGTCTAGCTTGTAACTAGCTAAAATTTTTTTATTCTCGATATTTTTTACCACTTCACGCCCCCATGATGACTCTCACCCTCTCACCCTCATTGCCTCTGAGTCAATAGCCCATTCGGCCTTCGGCGTCATGGACTATTGACTCAGAGCCCATTTGGGCTCGAGGAATAATTGTTAATTAGTGTTGTTTATTTACTGTAGTTCAGAGACTGGTACTCTAACCTGCACTTGTGACCTGTATTTTTTACCTGCCGACTATTGACTCATCTGTAACTTGTTTTATTTGAAGTGTTAGTGAATTGGTTGGGTTTTTTTTAAATTCATAACATGTACAAGCTCCTGTTATTGTCTATTATCTGAAACATCATAATATATTTTATTATTAAAATAGAGTTTTATTTTAAAAGTATCTTTATCTTTTTTGGTGGGATGAAATTATCTACAATGTAAAGCTAGAAGTATTGGGGAGAATTTGGTGAAATATCAAATAGACTCATCTTCCCTGATCATGTACTCAATTCTCACAACCATTATGTTTTCTAAAGCATTGATATTATGAGGAGAAATTTCATGCTGATCACTCCTAGGGCTTAAAGGGTTAAACCTCTCTACCACGGCCACTTTCTTCCGTCCCCAAGTAGGCTGTTGAGGAGAGGTTCAACTGTATTTATTATAGTGCGAAAATACGGTGAAACCTAATGTTTTAGGCAGACACCCTGAATTAAGCGCAAACAAGTATCAGTAAATTCCATTCTTTGAGTGGATGCCCTTCCTCTCCCTCTCACCTTCTTAACCCTTTAAGCCCCAATATCCACATACAAATTCTCTCAACTGATCTCTATACATTTTCAGAAAGAATGTGTTGAGAGAATTTGATGAAAGATCAAGGCATTTTCTCTTAGGTGGTCATTTTATTAATTCACATAACCTAATCTCTTGGCAATGTATGGATATTGTTAGGAGAAAATTGATATTGGTCACCATTGGGACTTAAAGGGTTACATAATTAGGATATCACACAGAAAGCTTCATTCTCTTCAAAACGTAGACTATGGATGCTGCCTGAATTAAGAACTCCCATCCTCTTGTGGCCAAAATTTAAACAAACATCTGGGAACTTATTTGAGTGATGTGCAGTACATAATAGATTTAACATAAAGTTCTCCTTTGAGAATGAGCCATTTGGCATGAGAGACTGGCACTTTGCATTAAAAAAATCAACATATTATGCTCTAGACAATATAATTTCCCATAAAATGTCACTTAAAAGAATCAAGGCATATATTAATTAATGCAAATTAAAAGAAAAACTGCCCAAACATTTTAACAGTTACCCTTCAATTATTACTATTCACCCCATTTTATCCAACAAAGGAAACAAGGACAAGATTGTTCTACATTATGTAAGAATTAGTATAGAATATTGCATGAGTGAAAAGTGGTCTTTTTCAAGTAAACTTATTTTCAGAGTCAGGAAAATCCTCACACAATCTGACAACTTTAAGGCCATATTTTGCTTCCCCTTCTATACAAAAGATAATAGGTTCCACTTTGTTGTGCATCTGTTTTGGCATCACAGAAGACAAAGATGTGGTAAGATCATCAGTGACCAACTTGCCACAACTGATTTTTCTTATCACATTTTGACATCATTTGGGATCTACATCTTAACAGACATGGACAAAACGTTCCCCGTTGAAAGTGGTCATGATATTCCACAGGAGATCACAAACATGGATAAACAAGGGAACTATAAAAACAATAATTTGTGACTAGGTTATTTATCCAAAAAGGCTGGATTCAAACAATGAAGAAAAAGAATTGTCAGTTATTAATTATTAATCAAACAGGAAATTTGCAACTTAATATACATATCATTTCAGATAATTTCAGCAAAATCATTGTACAAGTCAGTAAATATAGGTGATTCTTTTAAAGGAGAACTTCCGACTCACCCTTAGATTTCTCTCTGCAAATAAATCATATTTGGCATCCATACTGTTGTGTCCTTAAGAAGGGTTACTATCAAGCACATTTTTTATTACCAGGATTAAGTCTATGCTACCCACCCATCTCAATGTCTTGGAAGGGTTTCCATGAGATGGGGACTGGGGGTGTTTAAACCCCTAAATTAGACCAATCTGGGTGTGGCTGAAAACTTTATTTGAGCCGTATATGATGCCATTCTTAAAGAGCCAAGTTAAGACGTCAATGATTGATTTCTTCTTTTTGTCTCCTTTGCTTGCGCTTTCTCTATTTCTTCATCCTACCACAGGTGATTCCTGTTTGGGTAAAAATATTGGTATTGCAATATTGAACACTATACCAAGATCCCAGAGGGTGGGTGCTCCGGATTCCAAGTGACAGGGATGATCGAAGGATTTTTTTGGGTTTGAAAGTTTCAATTTCTGGATTTTTGGGGGAAAAAAAATTTTTGTAAGCATTTTTTGGGGTAGCTTGATTTTGGGTTTTCAAAACAATCTTCAGATTCAGGATAGTTCCCGCATATCCTGGCCACATAGTTTCTCTGGAAATTTTTATGGCCCAGAAACTCGGCATGGGATTTTTTGGGGGTTAAATTTGGGTCCAGGGAATTCTTGGGGGGTTTTTTGGAAGCCCTAGGGATTTTTGGGGGTTTCAATTTTTGCCCCCATTCAATCATCCCTGCCACTTGAAATTTGGGACCAAGATCTGCAATTCTGGCCCCCAAATGACTAGCATCCGTGCCTGTTTCATTCAAGAGACTCCCTAGGGAAAATGGATCAGCAAACCCTCTCCTACCCCACCCACTTAACCCAGTATACAAACCCATTGAAACAAATGCAGCGATGCTCTGCTTGGGGTTCAACAATTATGATTCAACTGAATAGCAAGCAAGACTTGCAAATTAAAATTGTAGAACTGGACCGCACTGGGCAAAATAATATTTTCTTGTTGATAACATTATTGAGAACATATTTTGAAGATGCAGGTTTCACCTGCACTAAATATATTAACATATCAATATAAACAACGTTGTGTAGAAACAAATAAAATATTCCTTTTTTTCCTCAGTTGTGCTCTGATAATTAACCTTGCCGTGAATAAACCTTAAATATTAATAAACAAAGATCTATATTTCATGAATGAATGTGAAAAAGCGAAACATAGATGACCCAGATATTCCGCAGATAACTGGGGAACTGAAATTAATCTTCTTTACTCTTCGACTGCATCAGTCCAAGTTCAATGATTGCCTTATACTGATCTGGAATTTCCATGAGAGCATGTAGCGCGAACGCAGTGTCTGGATACTTGGCATTGCGTATAACTTCTTCAAACTCTACAAACTGAAAGTTATCGAAGCGTCTTTGTGGAAGAAGTTCGTCATACTCTTTCATGCGGTCCCAAGGTCCATCTCCAACACCAACGACTAAGATAGCCAGGGGAAAATTCGACGCCTCCACAATCGCCTCTCGTGTGCTTTGATCGTGTTCTTCCACGACTTGGCCATCAGCTACGATGACTAGAATATTAAAAGATTGATCTTGTTTAACAATCTCTATAGCTTTGTTGATGAGCGGAGCAAAAGAAGTTGGTCCGCTCAGAGTAACTCGACGCACAACCTCGCTGTACTGCGTTAAAACATCATCCAAGCCTTTGCAAGGAGATCCGTCTACGTTAAAGCTAAATACGCTGTGATCTTTTGTCGATAAATCTCCAAATCCAAACGCAGGTATAAGGTTGTCTTCATCAAATGGTTCTAAAGTCTTGCTAATTATCTGCACCACGCGCTGATATGGGTTCAGTTTCTTCGTGCTGTTGAAAACATGATGAAGAGATCGCCCGGAAAAACTCTTTCTTCCTTGCCATTCGTTGCTAGCTGTGAAATCGATACCGATAATCAGGTTACTAGACTCTAAACCAGCGTTTTTCACTGCACGCGAAACTTCGTCGAATGTTGCAAATTTATCCTCGATGGCGTGAAACTCAGCGGTGAACCCGAGACTCTTGTACAAACTAGAGTCCTTGAAACGTTTCGATACCACCTTGTAAGCTTTCAGCGATTCTTTCGGTCGAAAATATATGGTGTATATGAAAAATCCTGCAAGGGCAGACGTGAAAAACAGGATTACGTCTAGTGGAAAACCTAATTCCATTTCGTCCTAAACAATCTGTGGGCAAACATGCAAACCAAACGGACACGAGTTCATTTACATCACACACATCTGCGCTGCCACTTCGGTGCGAATGACGTGACGAATTAATTGTCACGCAATGATGTCACTCGGCTTGCATGATAATTGTGCTCAAGTTTTTCTACTTGTACATTTGAAATATCTGGTTTCGCACAATTATTTGCCTTTCTTTTTAACTTACCAAGACTAAAGCACAGAGTGAAAAGATCTTTCAAACCATACCAGAATGAGCTCAATTCAGTTAAGGACACCGAAGAAAAAGGCAAAAAAAAGTATGTAACGTTGACCAGAAAATTTCCATGAAAATCTTGTTCCACTACCCGCCTACATTTCCTTCCACCTAATTCTAAGATCCTAAGAGCTTTCTTAAAAACTTTTCCCACCAAAATGAAGCCTCCTAAATTCCCAGCAAAAGAGAAAAATGAGGCAAGAAAAGCTAAAAAAGAGAAGAGGAGAGAAAGTAAGAGTCAATACTGCTGTGCCACTTTTAAACCCAAAAACTATCTGGAAATTTTCAGCACAAGCCCGGCTTCGCTGTAAATAGATTTATGATAAGTTTTAGCTCTTTGTAGCACGACATTGACCAGAAAACGGCTCAACTGGCTTTTAGAACACGTTGTTCGGCAAAATTTTCGGGGGCGAATGGGTTACTAACCCACTTGAAGTCTAAAAATATAAAACTAACATTTCAAGTGCCTGTGTAAAAGCCGGGGGCGTCTATAATTGCCTGTACGGGGAAAAGCAGCGTTTTCAGTCCCCACTGAGGTATATGAAAAGGAGAGGGATTTCAATAGTTCAAATATATGAAAGGGTAGGGAAATTTGTCATTACGGTTTGTAAAAAGTCTCAAAAGGGCTAGCTGGCGCATTTTGTGGTTGTGAAAAGGTCGAGAAAACGCCGTTCTGGTTTGGCAGTTTGTTCAAATATACAGTGCATTTTCAGCAGTTAAAAGGGATATAAATTTCTCTGCTAGGTATGTGAAGGGTGTACCATTTTTCAATAGGAGGTATACAAAAAGTGTACCTTCTCTGTCAAAAGTGGTATACAAAAGGGTGGGGCGGGGGGCCTCAGTGTCAAATCAAATATTCGAGCTTTTAATACGTACATGGAGATAACGTGAAAGAGAAAGTACATGACTCTAGAAGGTCCTCGACAGCTTTTCGGGATCAGCGATTTTGTTTATTTAAAAGCCGGAGTTCGGGATTGCATTTAGAAACGCGGCTCGATGATTTGGATGTAATTGTGAACCCGGGATACGGGATTTAATGATTCTACGAGATTCGGTAAATGTTGTCTTAAATATAACAAATAACCAATGCCCGATAAGAAGAACCAGCTTTATTTTCTGAAACGTAGAAAAAATTCCTTAACACAAGAAATTTGTCATATGCTCCGAGGGAATGTATGGTCGGGATCATGACAGAAATGAAGAACCGATATCAGGGAACGCTCCTCTAAAATTTACGTCACTTATGTAATTTTCATGACAAATGTATTCCCATGCAATTTCATGTAAAAGAACACGAAGAATTTGTCTGCTTTTAATTTCCCATCATTTTCTTGGTATGTTTGGTTACGTTACCAATTAAGCAATTGGAGCCTCGGTTAACCAATCAGGATCAAGAAAAATGTTGCCGCCGTTACCGGGCGCACGCGACAAATTCGCGCCCTTTGTGCAAAATTTTTTTTCAGTCTACGCAACGCCATTTTGAGAACAGAGTTGATTGAAAATTTAACAAAATTACTGTCAAGAAGGAGTAAAGAACTAACGAAGAACAACTGGCAGGCAGTTTTAATAGAATGAGAAGAGAATAACAAGTTGTTTTTCTCTGGAGAAATGCTTAATTGCAAGGTAATGTCTTAACGTTTTCGATGTTTTCTCGTTTGCTTAAAGTTAACAACGAATTTTAACGTTCAACAAATGCAAAATTTGTTTCATTTATTGTAGGTTTTAAACGAACTGGAATAAAGCTTCATACTTCCAGAGCTGCTAAACAGCTGTTAGAAGTTTAAGGTAACTGATAAACGACGACGTGATAACACTTACCTTCTAAATTGTTACTTAACATTATAGCGGAGACTGAAATATCTTGATTTTCCGCAGGACTTAAAAATAGATGTAATACTTGGTTTGGCTGGTCCAAAAAAACCTCCTAAGATTACTTTTTATCCCACTTTCGATCATGAATTTTTTTTTTACTTTTTTTAAGCTTTAAAGCCTCAGTAACCCCAAAAAGTTTGGCGGTTCTTTATCATGAAAAACATGCAATCTTAAAAGGGGCTTTATTCAGCAACAAATTAGTGAATCTCGAAAGTAAACTAACTATTTCAAGTCAGTTTACAAATTCACAAAAGAAACAATCAAGTGAAATTTTGTAAATGTACTAAATTGTGACTTATCAGCCGATTACTTAATCGGCTCCTGGACTTATGTGCCCGGGGGGTTGCTTCCTATAATTGCCTATACGGGGAGGTTCCGCCCGAAAGGGTAGGGATTTGACCTGTTGAAGCAGATAAAAAGGTAGAAGTCTGTCATTTCGGTTGGTAAAAAGGCCCAAAAGGGCTGAAAGATGCCGGTTATGGCTGTCAAAAAGTCGAGAAAACGTTCTGCTTTTGTGATTTCTTCTTTAGAGACTGTGCATTTACAGCAGCAAGAGAGGATGCTCCCTTGACGGCAGTTAAAAGGGATGCAAAGTTCTAAACTAGGTATGTGAAAGGGGTACAACTGATTAGCAAATAAAAGATATACGAAAGGTCTACGATGGGGTTAACTTCCCGGGGGGGAGGTACTTGGGTTAATTTTTGCTGGGTATGTGCCGCTGGCCTCTCAGAGCCCCTATCCCATTATTGTCTATTTTGTGGCCAATTATAGACCCCATCTTAGTCACGTTTAGGCATTTTCGTAATCCCAGCTTAGTCACTTTCTATTTTTATGAATTGACCCATTTTTTAGATTGAATGAAGAACACTCGTTTCATCTACAGTAAATATGAAGAACTGTCTTACCCCAAAAATCAGAAAATGTGCGACCCCATTATAGTCAATCCAGTCGTGAAAATGCGACCTCATCCAGCGGCAAATCCCCATTAGCCTCTTATAAGGAAGTACCCCTCCCCGCCGGGGGGAACCTTTTCTGTCAAAAATGGTATATAAAAGGGTACGGAGTTGGACCTCAGGGCGGAGCCTCCCTGTATAAAACGTTTTTGAGTACCCCTCCCACCGGGCTTAAGTGAGCATTTCTTTCTCAGGAGATAGAGCTTGTTCATGGAGTATGCAGACATTTAAAAGAGGACATTAATCCTGGCACAATCTGTTAAACCATACCTCACTTCGGATCTGATATGGACGACGAATGACAGCACCAAGTAAGACTGCATCAAAAAAAAGGCTTTTTATGGTCTTTGTATCGTATACTGTTTGAAATCAGTTAAGGGTGATTATAGGTGGGACGCAAAGGGGCACAAGTTACAAGATTTAAGCCATTTACCCAATTTTGATTGGTGTTCAGGTGTTCATTTATCCAAGTTATTTATATGAGAGGCTTTAACGGCCATTGCTATATACCGGTATATATACTAAAATATTCCGGCGGGTAACGTGATGGTTTTAGAATAGATCGGAGATCACAAAACCGCTCATCGGACGAGAGTTTTAAGCCAACATTTAGCAGTCGTACATTTTGGACAAAAAGGGAGCCGCCTTTAACTTAAAAAAGTCAGAAAGTCACTGTCTTAAATCGATGACACTTCCGACTGACCTGAAGAGAAGTAAATATTGGCTTACTTAAAATGAAGTCTATTTCAGCGCTAACGTATACCCCTGAATTCCTTTACAAATTGAACCGAATCCCAAATGGATTGTGAACGATTTCTCGAACCTGCATACTATACGTCACAATTCCTAGTCCAGCTTTCGATATTACAAACGATCTTTGAGAAAAATGAGTTAGTGACACGAAGTCATTCTTCCCTACGTTTACCCAAAACAGAATAAGCGTAAACACTCACGGGGTCTGGTAAAAATAAACAAACGAACGAAAAACAAAGAAGCCGCGGAACTTAGGTTGATAAATTATGGTATTCGAAAATCATGATTAATATCATCCGCCGATAATCTTTTTAATTAGTTTTTGTACCCAAATTATCAGCACCATTACTTCTAGACGGGTATAATCCGTCTCCGAGACGGATTAAGCCCGCATTTAAAACATTCTTTGCAATAGACCATGTTTCGATATATTAAAATTCATATTTGGCTCCGAGGCTTGGGGGAATTGTTTGTTTTATTATGGTCTATTGAAAACCACATCTACCCATACAAAACAAAAAAAGAAAACTGAACAGTAAAATGTGCCTCTGGGAATGGTGAAACTCCTAGTTGACCTGTATCTGACAGTACTACCACAATTTTGCTTTGCTACTTTTTAAATATAGATAGAGGCGCCATGGTGCAAACCTCGGATTACATTAATTCGAACTGGGTCAGCAGCTAGATCAGTAAAGTATCATTATGATACCTTACCTGTGAACCAATACTGCCGATACTGGGTTAGACTGTTCACAGTCCCCTTTTTTTCCGTAAGATCGTTTTGACACTCATCCAGGATGTCTGCCCGAAACGCAAAGCGCTCGATCTCGACGAAATTACGGAAAACTAGGGCACCGGACTGTAAACAGTCTAATACTGGGCGAAAAAGTATACCCTATTAACAAGGACATGAGAGCCTGTTAATAGGCTAAACTGGGACAGATTCACTTGAAGGGGAGTATGCTTTTTAGGCATGACACTCTTAACTTACTCAGTGTTAGTATCGGGTCTAGCTAAGGTCGGTCGCGGTTGGAAACACTCAGTGAGCCTCCAAATCTGTTTGTAACGCGTTTATTTTAAGTAGAAAAATGATATTCTTGTCTGGAATGTAAGCCTTCTTGATGCTATTCTATTCTGGATCCCACGAGTTGCACTCCAAGAGTGTTTTTTTTTTCAGACCACCATAACAAAAATGTTTAGAGGGTTAACCAAACCCTTAACTTTCACATTTCCGTCAAGTGACCTATAAATGCATCTTCAAATGTTTTATCCGGGGAAAATGATAAACAAACATCGGAAGTGTTTTTCTTAAAATGAGCAAACTCGAGCACCCTTCTAAAAGTGCACGCTTAAAAAGATCCGCCAATCTTGAAACGAGCTGAAAACATCAAGCTGTCTATTCAGGGGAATTGAGGGAGAGTAAGTCTATTAGCCTTTGGTTAATAGAATTCTAAAGATAGAGTCTTTGAAGTCAGTCGTGAGAAGCACTAACCGAGTTACAGCTCTACAGTCTACAGTACTGAACGTCCCAGTAACGAACTGTCAGACTGGGTCTAGGGAATCATCTGTAAAATCTAACCTAAGCAGGCGTGGTAAAATCTTTTCGCGAATGTCCTTTATTACCCAGCGGATCTGACACGAAAGTGTCTATAAACTTCCTGTTTTTTTCTTGCGGCTTTTCAGTTGGGCACCATTTCATTCGATCAAGCAGCGCAAAAGTCATAGTCAGTTGCCGTTGAGTACTGGACCCTCAGGCAAATGACAGCTGTAATAGTGAAGGCATTCCTTACTTTGTGGTACTGTCGCAGCGAACAGCAGGAAAAGTCCGGTTCAATGTTTACACCTTTGTTTCGTGCGAAGAAGGGCCAGTCCCAGTATTGCGGTTTCGTTCGCCTCTCCCATAACCATTCACGCAAAAGTCTATAAAATTCCCCCAAACGAACCAAAACAAGCTGAGAGATATCATACTTATGCCTGCCACCCGAAGTCGTTCAGATCCAAAGTGACCACTGCAACCTATTATAGTAACTATTACTCCAGTGGAAGCAGTCAGCAAAGGGAGAACACGCAGCAAGAGGATCCGAAATAGCTTCTTCCATGAACATAGTTTCCATCTTTCGTCTTGCTGTCGGATACCTACTGCCATTCTCTTGGTCGGTACTTTGTTTTCAAGAGTCTTGGCTTAAACGTCTCCGGTTTCTAAGATAAGTAGATTAGTTTTAAGATATCTAGGATGGATCGATGTTTTCTCGTTTGCTTAAAGTTAACAACGAATTTTAACGTTCAACAAATGCAAAATTTGTTTCATTTATTGTAGGTTTTAAACGAACTGGAATAAAGCTTCATACTTCCAGAGCTGCTAAACAGCTGTTAGAAGTTTAAGGTAACTGATAAACGACGACGTGATAACACTTACCTTCTAAATTGTCACTTAATATTATAGCGGAGACTGAAATATCTTGATTTTCTGCAGGACTTAAAAATAGATGTAATACTTGGTTTGGCTGGTCCAAAAAAACCTCCTAAGATTACTTTTTATCCCACTTTCGATCATGAAGTTTTTTTTTACTTTTTTTAAGCTTTAAAGCCTCATTAACCCAAAAAAATTTGGCGGTTCTTTATCATGAAAAACATGCAATCTTAAAAGGGGCTTTATTCAGCAACAAATCAGGAAATCTCGAAAGTTAACTAACCATTTCAAGTCAGTTTACAAATTCACAAAAGAAACAATCAAGTGAAATTTTGTAAATGTACTAAATTGTGACTTATCAGGAGCCGATTACTTAATCGGCTCCTGGACTTATGGGCCCGGGGGGGGGGGGTGCTTCCTATAATTGCCTATACGGGGAGGCTCCGCCCGAAAGGGTAGGGATTTTACCAGTTGAAGTATATAAAAAGGTGGGAAAGTCTGTCATTTCGGTTGGTAAAAAGGCCCAAAAGGGCTGAAAGATGCCTTCGTGATGGCTGTCAAAAAGTCAAAACGTTCTGCTTTTGTGATTGCTTCTTTAGGGACTGTGCATGTACAGCAGCAAGAGAGAATGCTCTCTTGACGGCAGTTAAACGGGACGCAAAGTTCTAAACTAGGTATGTGAAAGGGGTACCACTGATTGGTCAATAAAAGGTGTAAGAAAGGTCTACGATAGGGGTACCTTCCCGGGGGGAAGGTACTTGGGTTAATGTTTGCTGGATATGTGCCGCTGGCCTCTCAGAGCCCCTACCCCATTATTATCTATTTTGTTGCCAATCATAGACTCCATCTTAGTCACGTTTAGGCAAATATGTAATTTTCGTAATCCCAGCTTAGTCACTTTCTATTTTTATGAATTGACCCATTTTTTAGATTGAATGAAGAACACTCTTTTCATCTACGGTACAAACATTCTGTTACGTTTGCTAACCGTAAATATGAAGAACTGTCTCACTCCAAAAATCAGAAAATGTGCGACCCCATTCTAGTAACTCTATTGAAAATGCGACCCCATTATAGTCAATCCAGTAGTGAAAATGTGGCCCTATCCAGCGGCACATTTCCATTAGCCTCTTATAAGGAAGTACCCCTCCCACCCCCGGGGGGGGGGCCTTTTCAGTCAAAAATGGTATATAAAAGGGTACAGAGTTGGACCTCAGGGCGGAGCCTCCCTGTATAAAACGTTTTTGAGTACCCCTCCCACCGGGCTAAAGTGAGCATTTTTTTCTCAGGAGATAGAGAGCTTGTTCATGGAGTATACAGACATTTAAAAGAGGACATTAATCCGGGCACAATCTTTTAAACCATACCTCACTTCGGATCTGATATGGACGACGAACTTGGACAGCACCAAGTAAGACTGCAAAAAAAAAGGCTTTTTATGGTCTTTGTATTGTATACTGTTTGAAATCAGTTAAGGGCGATTAGGTGGGACGCAAAGGGCGACAAGTACCAAGATTTAAGCCATTTACCCAATTTTGATTGGTGTTCATTTATCCAAGTTATTTATATCAGAGGCTTCAACGGCCATTACTATCTCTGTTTTTTTTCTTTTAAGTGAACTACGAAAATACTCAACATACCGGTATATATACTAAAATATTCCAGCAGGTAACTTGATGATTTTAGAATAGATCGGAGATCACAAAAACCGCTCATCGGACGAGATTTTTAAGCCAACATTTAGCAGTCGTACATTTTGGACAAAAAGGGAGCCGCCTTTAACTTAAAAAAGTCAGAAAGTCACTGTCTTAAATCGATGACACTTCCGACTGACCATAAGAGAAGTAAATATTGGCTTACTTAAAATGAAGTCTATTTCAGCGCTAATGTATACCCCTGAATTACTTTACAAATTGAACCCAATCCCAAATGGATTGTGAACGATTTCTCTAACCTGCATACTATACGTCACAATTCCTAGTCCAGCTTTCGATATTACAAACGATCTTTGAGAAAAATGAGTTAGTGACACATAGTCATTCTTCCCTACGTTTACCCAAAACAGAATAAGCGTAAACACTCACGGGGTCTGGTAAAAATAAACAAACGAACGAAAAACAAAGAAGCCGCGGAGCTTAGGTTGATAAATTATGGTATTCGAAAATCATGATTAATATCATCCGCCGATAATCTTTTTAATTAGTTTTTGTACCCAAATTATCAGCACCATTACTTCTAGACGGGTATAATCCGTCTCCGAGACGGATTAAGCCCGCATTTAAAACATTCTTTGCAATAGACCATGTTTCGATATATTAAAATTCATATTTGGCTCCGAGGCTTGGGGGAATTGTTTGTTTTATTATGGTCTATTGAAAACAACATCTACCCATAGAAAATAAAAAAAGAAAACTGAACAGTAAAATGTGCCTCTGGGAATGGTGAAGCTCCTAGTTGACCTGTATCTGACAGTACTACCACAATTTTGCTTTGCTACTTTTTAAATATAGATAGAGGCGCCATGGTGCAAACCTCGGATTACATTAATTCGAACTGTGTCAGCAGCTAGATCAGTAAAGTATCATTATGATACTTTACCTGTGAACCAATACTGCCGATACTGGGCTAGGCTGTTCACAGTCCCCTTTTTTTCCTTAAGATCGTTTTGACACTCATCCAAGATGTCTGCCCGAAACGCAAAGCGCTCGATCTCGACGAAATTACGGAAAACTAGGGGACCGGACTGTAAACAGTCTAATACTGGGCGAAAAAGAAGTATACCCTACTAACAAGGACATGAGAGCCTGTTAATAGGCTAAACTGGGACAGATTCACTTGAAGGGGAGTATGCTTTTTAGGCATGACACTCTTAACTTACTCAGTGTTAGTATCGGGTCTAGCTAAGGTCGGTCGCGGTTGGAAACACTCAGTGAGCCTCCAAATCTGTTTGTAACGCGTTTATTTTAAGTAGAAAAATGATATTCTTGTCTGGAATGTAAGCCTTCTTGATGCTATTCTATTCTGGATCCCACGAGTTGCACTCCAAGAGTGTTTTTTTTTTCAGACCACCATAACAAAAATGTTTAGAGGGTTAACCAAACCCTTAACTTTCACATTTCCGTCAAGTGACCTATAAATGCATCTTCAAATGTTTTATCCGGGGAAAATGATAAACAAACATCGGAAGTGTTTTTCTTAAAATGAGCAAACTCGAGCACCCTTCTAAAAGTGCACGCTTAAAAAGATCCGCCAATCTTGAAACGAGCTGAAAACATCAAGCTGTCTATTCAGGGGAATTGAGGGAGAGTAAGTCTATTAGCCTTTGGTTAATAGAATTCTAAAGATAGAGTCTTTGAAGTCAGTCGTGAGAAGCACTAACCGAGTTACAGCTCTACAGTCTACAGTACTGAACGTCCCAGTAACGAACTGTCAGACTGGGTCTAGGGAATCATCTGTAAAATCTAACCTAAGCAGGCGTGGTAAAATCTTTTCGCGAATGTCCTTTATTACCCAGCGGATCTGACACGAAAGTGTCTATAAACTTCCTGTTTTTTTCTTGCGGCTTTTCAGTTGGGCACCATTTCATTCGATCAAGCAGCGCAAAAGTCATAGTCAGTTGCCGTTGAGTACTGGACCCTCAGGCAAATGACAGCTGTAATAGTGAAGGCATTCCTTACTTTGTGGTACTGTCGCAGCGAACAGCAGGAAAAGTCCGGTTCAATGTTTACACCTTTGTTTCGTGCGAAGAAGGGCCAGTCCCAGTATTGCGGTTTCGTTCGCCTCTCCCATAACCATTCACGCAAAAGTCTATAAAATTCCCCCAAACGAACCAAAACAAGCTGAGCGATATCATACTTATGCCTGCCACCCGAAGTCGTTCAGATCCAAAGTGACCACTGCAACCTATAATAGTAACTACTACTCCAGTGGAAGCAGTCAGCAAAGGGAGAACACGCAGCAAGAGGATCCGAAATAGCTTCTTCCATGAACATCGTTTCCATCTTTCGTCTTGCTGTCGGATACCTACTGCCATTCTCTTGGTCGGTACTTTGTTTTCAAGAGTCTTGGCTTAAACGTCTCCGGTTTCTAAGATAAGTAGATTAGTTTTAAGATATCTAGGATGGACGTTGCTGAGGAAGACCACAGAAAGATTTTCAAGTGAACAACGATGAGTATGGTACAGCTGAGTCCGATTTACACACCGGGACAGCTGTGACGTAATTACTAGAAATAAGTTCATATTATCAGGAAAGCAAGTTTAGCAGGTTTTAGGAACTTTATCAATATGACAAAGTGAAAAGTGAAAAGTTCATTTTGACATTGATTGTATAGTTAATCTTGATTTCCTGACCACGAAGCAGAGAAAAATTTTTCAAGTACGTTACAAACCTCATGGTTTTTTCTCCTGTCTTGTCGTGCTCTTTATGTTCTCTGGTTTTTTGTCTGGCCACGATGAGAGATTTGTGAAGGGGATAATTTCCGATAGTGTTAATTGAGTAATTGTACATGGACACCCAATTAACGAGGAATGTCTTAGACATGTTTCGAACGCCTGCCACGCATGCCAACTTTCCATACGCTTTTTGGCTTGACGCCGGCCAAAGCTGACCTTTAGAACCTACAGTTCTTATTTTGATAGTACACGAACATTCCCCACACTGTTACCAAAAATTTCTTATTTCCCTAAAAACATCTATCCTGAGACTCTCTCCTTTAAGGTGATGTTGCGCGAGACGATTAGCTACGATTCGCAAAGACCATTTTAAGGGCAACACAGCGTTGCAATGTTGGAACAACATTGCAACCATTCGATTCATTGTCCCAACAATGTTCTAACGCTGTGTTGCGCTGAAAAGCGTCGGTGCGAATCGTCTCGTGCAACATCACCTTTATTCTCTTCAGTTCCTTAACTAAGAGAGAACTGCTGACTAACTTACGTAACAAGCCAGATTAGGTTAACAGGAATTTTAATCCTTTCAGAACTTTAGCTAACTTTATCTCTCATCGCCAGAAAATTTCAAGGAAGGAAAACTTATAATCTAAATTTGCTGGCTGTTGATTCTCCTTTCCTTTTACTAATTCGCGGCGGCTTATCAACATGATGTAAAAGTTTTCTGATCAACCGGGTGCAGACCTAACCTTCTGGCGAATAAAAGACCATAAAACGACAGATTTCAGTCGAAAGTGCGACACACTTGCGGAATGTTTCACCCAGAAATTCAGAAATCCTTGGTTGCTTCTAAGTTTATCATCCTGATAAGGACCTGGTTATTTCAGTCGGCATATCAGCCCCGCCAAACATTTTAAAGTTTTCGCGAATAGTACAACTTTTCCGCCGCCCTAAAGGGTATGAATTTTTGCTCCATATTGGTCTGACGGCTATGGTTTTTGAGGGAATTACGGGAGTGTATGAACGTAGTTATCGTTTCAATTCCAAATGAGGAAGGAAGAAAGAGAAATATGCGAATTCGAAATTGAATTTAAGAAATCTTTTTGTTGTTGTTGTTCTAACCTAAGTAATGATGACATAATTACTGAAATCCCAGGTCTGAAAACGGAGATTGGATTTTACAGGCCAGGTCTAAAAACGGGTGTGAAAAATGACATTATTTGGTCTGAAATAAGGGCAAGATTTAGAGAACCGGGCGGCGAATCCCCACCAAGAATCCCCAGGAGTACCCCCCTGGGACAACTTCTCTCTCCTCCGCGCGCCGCAGAGGCCTCTTTGTGTCATAGGGAGGCTTGGGAGAAAAAAAAGACGCGCTTGCTATTTTTCGATTATTACTACTGTATTTCCTCGAATAATAGCCGTCCCTCGATTAATCGCCCCTTTAGCTTTGATGGAAATATTTGAAATAATCGCCTCCCTCGAATAATCGCCC
>CALNXI010001262.1:8137-46623 GCA_942486025.1 Porites evermanni
TTGATCCAGATCACCCCAGAGGAACGCACCCTAAGTGTTCTTTTTAAAGAGGAATCCAGCTGAAAGGGAGTCAAAGAAGGTGACTACTTGAAGAAAGACAAGGGGTTATTTTACAGGAGTGCTTGTCTCAGAGGCGTCAAGACAGAGGTTACTGTCATAATGTAATAATAAAGGGATACATGGAGTAATGCCATAAGTAGCTCTTGATCCACTGTTCGATTCCTTTTCATTTCAGAAAAAAGGGTCATGTGTAATTCAAAAACTCATTAATAATACATTAAGAAGAAACAAAAGGAATTAATGTTTAATGAGTGTCTATATCTGATAAAGACACAGCTTAAACTTTCTGCTTATTTTCTAGACCAAAATAATCCCCAAAATTAACTAATAGTGCAAGAATGAGTTGATCTGTATCAGAGATTTTGAAGCCATTCAAAAACCTCGCAGTTGTGTATTATCAGGTTAAAAAACTTGAGGCAAACTTTGCCTTGAGTTTTTAAACCTGATAAAACACTCCTGCTTGGTTTTTAAACAGTACATAGAATCTAGCCGTTAATCAAAAGTCACTTCTGATATTTTTCCATGCAACCCTTATTACAGTAGTAGGCAACCAAGAGGTAGATAAGTTGCTTCCTAAGCTACATGAGAAAGTCAATAGTTAATCATTCTATAGCAAAAAATCTCCAACCATACATTGGTAAACTTCAGTATGAAACTATACACACTTTGTTTTGATGTCTCTGTAGTCATGACAATGAGGTTAAGCTTTCTTTTTACGCATCTAGTTCTTTTACAAATGAATGAGTGGAATCTATTGGGCCAGGTGACTCATTGTGAGATTGGTTCAAGAACTATAACACCGCAGCTATATTCCCCTTAATTTTCCACACAAAAGATATGAACAGAACCAAAAATTTAAGAATGTACCCTCAAGATCAAAAAGCAAGTTTTTCTTTCCTCCCATGAGTCTCTTGCACAAGCAACAAGGAGAAATTCTTACTTTATTGAGGGTAACCAAATCAATAGCTCTTGTTAACTATTTGCAGTTTGCTCCTTGATAAGGATTTACAGTTTAAACATTTTATTCACAGATTGCATTTGACTTCTCAAGAGAGAAATATTCTCTGCCCTTGGCTTTACCTTGCCCTCCCCCGTAAGGTTATCCATGCATTTGTTTCCATGGTAACCAAAGCCAATTCCCTCTTCACATTCACTAAAATTCAAACTTGTTAACTGCTGATAGTTGTTCTCCGTGATTGTGAATGATCAGTCATAAAGCATAAGTTAAGACTATTTAGGAAAAGTAACATAAGTTTTACACAATTTCATATTTTTCTACCGAGAAACCAACTTCTTGTGTGAATCTAACTGGCTTTTCTTCATCTACTGAAGTAATTTCTGCAATCTGCAAATAGAGAAAGGTGTTATTAAATCAGCTATTCATTATTTACTTTTAGTGCAAAACTAAAAAAAGTCTGTGATTGTACTAAGAACACTTCTGGAATGTTTTTGTACAGACTCAAAAATAAAAATTAGAGTTGCACTGAATACCATTTCAAACAGTAGCACAGTAAAGTATTGCTCAGTAGCTTTCACCTAAATGATCACACTTTAGGATTTCAGCCCCTGACTCGAAAGTTAAAACCATAATTTATACTACCATTGAGTCCATATTATAAGGGTTAAAATCTAACAAGAAAAATGGCCTTAAAACAGCGACAAAGACAAGATGAAATGGCGAGAAATGACATAAAGATGCAGCGGTTTCAATGAGCACTGACAGCTGACGAAATACGTCGGCTACTTCTTTCTACAAAGAAGCAACTACTTTGAATAAAAAAAATGTATCATAAGATCTGAATGAAAAAGGAATCATGATGTGTTTTCATAAAGGCCCACTGGTTGTCCGTAATGCTTTAGTCATATGAACGCTATATTTCAGTCGTTTTTTTAAACGTTTCTTTATGCAGAAGTTGTTTACGTGCAAAAGTACGTAATTTAGTTTCCATCATCTGCTCATTGCTTGTAGGAATTGACTGTGGCCGATAAATTGAAAGCTGCATTTTCTTGAAAGAAAAACACGTTCTTTTGGCCTCAAGTCCCCAGAACACGAAAAATCGCATTTTAGGGCTTTGAAATTTTAAACTTTTCTGGGGAAGAACGTGCCCAGACCTCCTCCCCCCCTAGAAAAAGGGGACTAACGGCCCCTTGTTGATACAGTTGGTTACTCTATTCAAACCTGCCGGCTACTTCAATTTTTATTGAAACCCCTTAAGATGGGTTAAATACCAACACGGACATGTACTCCTCAAAATGCAAAACAACTCTTTTTGAAATACAGAGTAGGGATATATGTACCCTCCCCCTGTGAAGGCCTCACTACCAGAAAGTGCTGCTTATGATTTCATCCACAGACTTAAAAGTTAGAACTACTTCTCCAGTCTCCATAAATGTAGGAACACCATAAGGTAACACACCTTGAGGTCGCAGTATGATTTTGTTGATGCGAAGGACACTGAGACTGGGAAGAAGTCTCCTGGATGTCCTGAGATGCTAAACTCCATGCTTCCACTTTTATTGGATGAATCAATGACAGGCAGCTGCCACTCAAGAATAGAATGCTTATGATCATAGTGGTATTCACCATCCACTTCTCCCACAACTGGTCCACCAACACCATGCCTACCATTGGACAATAAATAGTAGTTACAACTAAATCACTAAACAATGCCGCAGTGAATAATATTAGGCAGATCGAACAAAGACAATCAATTTTTCAGTGAGTGAACACAACTTTCTGGTGCTCAATTTGACACTCTGCCATTTGTTAATAAGGTCTTTAGATCTGTGCAAACCATTGTCACTGTCGTCACCATGGTTTTTGTTAAATCTGCTTAATACTAACCTGACTTGCGAAACAAATGTTAAGTTTTTTTGTTGTTTCAGAGACTAGGTTAGGTTAGCTATTGTTTTACAGTGTCCGTATCATTCAATGTCTTTTCAACGAGTGAAGGTTTTCACAAGCAATTCTAGTAGAAGGAGAAAAGTGAAACTTTACAGGAGACTATTTTGAAAGAGGCTCTGTGTCTGAATAGAAAATAGTCATAGGCTACTGCATGTTTGCCCAAGAATTCTGTGTAGAAAATGGAGAATTCTTGTATCACCAATGCCAAATGAACACCCTGCATGTATATCCTTTGGTGACTGCACACATCCACAACACCAAGAAACTACAAATGTTTGTCATGATACATCAATACAAAGAAGTTTTTTTGATAGTAACAGGGAGCTTTATCAATAACTTTGGCAATAGACTTCTAAAGTGATGACGTCATAAAATTAAATAACAACTGAAAGGCCTACTTGCCAAAAGCTACAATGAGGGACAAAAGTGTTGAGACACTTCCGTAAAATGGCCCCTTTTTGCACAGTGGACATACCTATCCCCTTCCCCTGTCTACCCCAACCCCTTTCCCCAAATTTGATGATGTATTTTGGACCCTCAAGTCTTTCTTTTACTTCAGACAACACTGATTTGGGGGGTGAGGGAATTTACGCCATTTAAAAGGAATGAAATGATAAATGAATTGAATGTTCGATAAAAGCACCCGTTTCAAACAAGTGTGTCAACTACTTTTGTCCCTGATTGTAGCATTGTGGGGCAAATTGTCTCCGAGATACTTGTCCCACTTTGCTCTGATGACTCCATACTAATCCTCTGACTCAGTGCCTAAAGTTATTTCAAATTTTGAAGGATTTGTATGGAGTCATCAGAGCATAACTGGGCTAATATCTGAAACACAATTTGCCCTGGGATGCTAATTTTTGGTAAGTAGGACTTTTGCATGTTGTTCTTTCAAAGTACCCTGAAAAATCCCATAATTTTGCAAATTTAATTCTTTATGATTCAAAATTTCATCAAGATTATTGCACCTTGCTTGATAAATCAAATACATATTTTCCTGGAGGTGAGTTCCTCTAGGGATAACACCCAAGTACAGCAAGAGAAAGGGAAAATTAAATTTTGTTCCCGTGTTTACATTCCTGGTGTGTCAATGTTTACCAATATATTATGAGTTCAAACATAAGATGATCACTCATGGTTTAAATAATGACCTGGATTAGCTGAACTCCATTACTGTTCCTCATACTTTTACAAATCAAGCAATTAAAATACTGATTTGCCTTATTACTGAGGGTACGGGTTAATAACTTCCACTGCAACACCATTTTTTCACAGCAGATTTCTCCCTCTTTGTAATAGTCCCTCCTCTTTCTTAAACACAGTCTCTTCCAGAATGGTTGTTAAATAGTTGCCCAACCTTAAGTTAACAATAAAAGTGACAAGGACACTGAGGGGACACCTTCCTAAAACAGACACCTAGATTCAGTCAGTTTTCATTGGTTCACTTGTAAGTCATACATCAGTCTAGAGCCTGGGCCAAACAGGCTGTAATAGTTCATAATAGTTGATGAAAGTTTCAACTATCATCCCAACTATCATACGTTTCTATAATAGCTTTTTCTTGTTTGGTATCGTTGACATGGTTGATGATAGCTTTTCAGTCAGTGGTTTCTTGTCTGACTTTGTTACTGTTACTGGGCTCAGCATTTTGCATAAACTTTTGCATGCAAAATGTAAATATAATTAGCATCAGTAACTTCCTTGCCTGTCCCCTCTACTGAGTATGTTTCTTGTTATGCAGTAAATCAACCAACAATAACCATGTGGTTTTTGGCAAAGAGCCAAGATCAAGCAGAGCTTAGGCCTCTTATACTACTACATGAGAAATTACTGCAATTTGATTGGCTTAGAGCAGTGGTATTTCAGCTTTGAAATACCTACATCTGAAAATAATTATTACAAACCTTTGGTGGGTGGTAGTATAAACAAATAATAGCATGATTTGCATGTGATATTTGGCTACAAATCATGCTATTACCTGTACTAATACAACCCTTAATAGTATTACAACCATCATTTGATTGGTATTTCACATGCCTGGAGTTTGGGGACTAGAGCATTAACTATCAAGCTCTATAATGATCATCATTCAGGTGGATGATAGTAAATTTAATGGTAGTAGATAAAAGTTTAAACTGTCATCACATACAATGAACTATCACGATGGTTGGGCACCTTCTCAAGACAGTAATTTCTTGTCATAATGTTGCCTCTCATGCAGAGAGAGATTTGTAGATGTATTAATGAGTGCTACTCACGGGACAGGAATTGAAATGACAACATCATTGAGCTGCAGATTTTCTTGAAGAAGTTCATATTCTATGTTTACATCACACTGTCCATCATTTTCCGAAGGCCAGCAGTTAACTAGAAGAAAATAAATGAAAACCCTGAATAAAAATACTCTAGATAAGAGAAGCAAAACCTGGAATTCCACTTTAATGATGAAAATATGACACAGTAAATCTATCAGATAACAAAACAAAATAGCCTCCCCGCAGATGTCCCTTGGGGTTTGAATGCATGACGAACGAACGCCAAAGGACATCTGCAAGGAGGCTAAAAACAAAATGGACTGGTTTGTTAGCTACATGTAAGATCCACCCTTTTTTCTTTAAATTTTGAGGATCAGTTAGGTTTCTGGGAAACTACCCACCTACCCCTCCCCTAAGCTAACAGTAACACTTACTTCTCACTTAAGGCAAAATGTTGGTTTAGGGAAGGGGTAGGTAGGTAGGTAGGCAGTTTCCCAAAAACCTAAATTGTTCCTATTTTGATTTAGAAATGTGATTTGGTTTATTAACCCTTAAGCCCTAAGAGTGATCAGCATTAAATTTCTCCTTGTAATATCAATGCTTCATAAAACAGAGTGGTCACGAGAATTACAGACATGATCATACAAGATGAATTTTCTTGATATTTTATCAGCTTCTCCCCACTTCTTCTGTAGGAAATGAATGAGGGCAACAAATGAGAATTCAAATTTTGATCCTGGGGGTTTAAGGGGTGTAGTTACCAGAACTTCCGTGAAATGGGCCCCTAGGGTATTTTCATGGTTCTCACAGTGATTTAAATACAGTTGAACCCCTCCTAAACAGCCACCTTGGGGACAGAAGAAAATGGCTGTTGTAGAGAGGTTGAAACAAGAGTCAGTGTATAGGCTGACCGCCAAAAAAGTGGCCATTGTAGAAAGCTGGAAGTAAGTGGAGGTTTGACTTTATTTACAACAACTTAGGTCACAAGAAATGACAAAAATGAGATGTCTTTCCCAAGTCACTCACTTGATAAAGGCATTAGTGCTTCATCTGTACTCTGCAACCTCCACTTCAGCACACCAATATCAGAATTAAGTGGAAAAGGTTTATTTGGCTGTTTGAGTCCTATCACCGATTCTTGATTGAACATCTTCTTGTCTATATTGGGGTGTGTCTAAAGAATGAACATTCAAAAATTCCAGTTATAAAGTAGAGTACATAGACAGACTGATACGATACTGATGGTATTCAACTAAATTAATATTCCTTAAATAGACCACTGGTCTGCATCTTAACTTAGAGAGAGAGAGAGAGAGTGTTTATGTTACAGGTCAAAATTAAATTCAGTTTTTTGAACTTGGGTTGATTCTCAGCTTCCTTTTCTCCTACATGTAGCTCTATTGCTGAATAATTAGGGCTAGGAGACAAAATAAAATTAATTGACAAACAACCTACAATAGGTTGAAAAATTTTAAATTGAATTTTAATTTTGACTCGTAACATATACAGCATTTATTTGGCTAAACGTTGCCGGATTTATTCAATTAAATTAAGATAAACTAAACAATAATTAATCAGCAGTGTTCCAGCCAGAAAATTCTCCTTGAGGGCCAAGGTGGCCCCTACAACTCATTTTTTGGGGCCAGATATTTCAAGAAAGGGCCAATGTACCAGTATCTTTCTAATATGCAAAAGAAAAGAAACAGTTGGAAAGTTAAGGAAATGAAAATAGCAGTTTATTTGAAGCTGACTTGGAGCGTCCCTTTTTTACACAATAGAGGAAATCTTCGGTAATAAAGCAAACAGTACAATCAGAATGTATGCAATAAAAATAGTAAGTAATTTTTTTCATCTCATTTTCCACTTCGCCGTCAAGATCTGCTTCCATTCGCTTATTCTGAACTGCTTTGCCTCCAGCCACTTGCATTTGTCAGGTTTATCTTTTTTCGAGACGCCATGATGGATACCCATGAGCTTCCGCGATATTACAAAAGCCAAGTCGAGGCTCAGTGGTCTCCAGACCACTCACGGTAAATCAGGTAAACTCAAGAAGATTTCATGTTGGGTACGGAGTGGTTGTTCTTTAGATTAAAAATTCTGTTTAATTGGAAAACTATTGTACTTGAAGTAAGAGAGACCATTTTAAGCCCAGGCAATTAAAAAAGGAAAGGGCCATAATGGCCCTTGAACGCTTTTGGTGGGCGCCATCTCTTGATCTTTTGCGGGATTTACGCAATGGTGCACTCTGGCTGGAACACTGAATCAGTCTACCCCATCATTAATGTGGGAAAAGAAGTTTAATATACAATAGTAACAACACCAGATTTATAATCTCCAGTTTCCTTACCTGCATTTGAAATCCCCTGTCGTCATTATTTTCTACACTAAGACGTATTTTTCCAAATTGTGCATCTGCTATTCTAAGAAGAACCAGGCCCCGAACTTCCATGTTCTGTAGCCCTCCATCTCTTCCTGCTGTCAGTGTTATTTTCTCATCAACCTTGACATGAACACTGGAATGCCAAAAAAATAAATAAAATACAGTTAGATGAAGTTTAATGCAGTTTACAACAAAGAGAACCATCTCGTGTTAACATTAAGTGATCAGTGCGGTGGGGTGCAGGCCCTGCCAGCCTAGTTTGCATTGATACAGCGTTCGTACAGATTTTTGGATTCAAAATTAAAGACTTTTTCCAGACTTTTTTCCACAACAATAATTTCTTTTTCCAGACTCAAGGATATCGAATAGGTGATCAATAAAGGAACAAAGCTTTTCTTCATGATGCACTGCAGCAAAAATACTCAAGACTCTTTTGCCATCTTTCCAGACTTTATTTCCACTTTCCAGACTTTTTGTGAGGTCTTGAAAATTGCTGGGCAAATTTCGCGACTGTTTCAAGAATTCAAGACTCTGTATGAACCCTATTGAAACAATGTTTCATGATGTCCACTGGGCTTCATTAAACCTTTGGACCCCACCCCAGTCTTTCCTAATATAAAACAGAGAGGCATGGTCAAGTGGAGCAGGAGGAGTGATGGTGATGGGTCCCTTCATAGAGACAGAGTGTTCATTAGGCATAGGACATTGGTGAACTGTCCGTTTACTACTTACAATTCTCCAACTAATGTTTGGTAGCCTCTGATTATTTTTTATTCAGGCATGGAGCATCTTTTAAAATGTGCTTAAACTACTGTATAAAACTGCGACATGGATGAAAGCATTCATACCTTCCAGCTTGTACTGAGGGTGCCGTTGTTGTCTTTCCAACTGAGGTTAATTTTGTCTTGGAACTTACAACTTCTAAAAAACAGACCAATCAAATACATTTAAGTAATTATTACTACTTACATGTAATTGCAAAGTGGAAAATTATCCTGATATGAGCAACTAATATGCAACAAAACTATTAATTCTGTCTTCTTTGGCATATGAATGTATGAGGCTTTACTATGATTTTATAGAAACAAATATTATTTCAACATTATTATTTCAACAGAATCTTAAAAGAACTGTTTTGAGTTGTTAAACACCTGGATGGAGAGAGGCAATGAAGAAAAACAATGCAGCAGCTGCTCTTTTCAGCTGTCTGATAATGTACTCTTAGTATTGTAACACTGCAATCCTTCATTGTTATACTTTTGCGTGGTTGTTCTCACCTGTGCCCTCTGATCTCAGCTTATCGACAAAAGAGTCCACGTCCTTTGCTTTGCTTCCTAGTTTCATAGCCTTTCCACTGCCAGTAGTTCTAGAATGTTTTACCACACAACATTATAGAGACCAATAATGTGAAGTTAATGGCAAACAACAAATGACAAAGATGACCCTCTATAATGCTATTTATTGCATTTACTATCTGCCATTTTCAACACAAGGATGGGTGTTTTATCATAAGAAAAACTTGAGAAAGAATATTCCTCATTAATTTTGTTACTGCTTGATACAATTACACTTTGTCATTGCTGCTGCTTAAACATTTTAATCTCTTTGTTATCATCACAAAAAACTAAATGTGAATTTTCAAGAGAGGAGCTACCATTACCTAGGGTAACCCTTAAAAATAGTAGAACCATTTTTTATATGTATTGAAAAGGTTTTGGAAGTGGCCAATGAAATATGTTGACCAAGTAACACCTGGACAAAAGGAACATTCTTGCCCTGCTGTGAGGGCAGTGTTCGCTACACGGGTGTAATGAAACCTACCTAGTTGGATGTGTCGGCTTGGGCGGAGTGGGATCCATGATAGGAATGTCATTAACCACTGGTACACTTGAGTCACGTCCTCCACCACCAAACCCTCCAAATCCTGGCATGTGTGGACGACCTCCTTTTTTTGATGCAGCTGTTCTTGCTGCTTGCAACTCCTTTGCTTTCTTTTTCATCTCTTCCTTAGCCTCACGCTCTTGTGTCTATGGTAACAGTACAAAATAATGTCACACATGCTTCGCAAGAATTAAAGAATGCTAGACACAACAAATAAACTAAGAGGGCATTTTTGACATAATATAAATCAAAGGCTAATAGGAGCGAGCTCATGGATGAATTGAATTAGTGTAGAAAAGACAGTTCAATAATCAAAGAAAAACCTATAAATCTTTTTGAACGGTTCATGGTGTACGAACTTGCCAAAATACAGCATGACTCGAAGTACCCGATTGCATGTGTACCTGAATATTCTAGAAACTTTTTATCAGCGCAGCACTTCTACTTACAAAGCAAAGATCACTTTAAAAGCAATTATTAACGCTTTTTAGTTGTAAAATAATTTGCTTTCTCATGTGACTGTCAAACACTTTCCGAACGACAGTGCACTTTCTGTCCTTTCTTATAAAATAGCCAAGGTTTACATACATGAGTTTTATTTAAACCGTGGTTTTAAAAGTGCGATGCTTTCAAATTTAATGTTTCCATATTATGAGTACGTAATGGTTAGTATACGCAGTACGAGCTAAATTAAATACAGAATACAGGCGTTTATGGCTAAATTGAACTGCTTTAGAGCGCGCTTTTGATAAACACGAGCTAAAAATTATTTTAATACATGTAAAACGGATTAAGCTCAAAGCAGTACGTACTCTGACCTAGCCAAGTAATTTAAACGCAGTCGAAGTATCCGATTGCCTTTCACCAGAGACTTGTTTATACCAGCGCAGTATTTCTTGTAGAAATTACATTAATAGCACTGCTAAATGGAATCACTGACAAACAAAAGCCTACTTTAAGGCAAAGATCACCTAAGAATTCAAGCAAAATAGCGTAACGCTTGTTGGTTCTAAAGCCTGTGCTTCTAGTTGACACAACATTAATTCATTCCCTGTTTGCATACCAAGACAAATGGTCGAACGGATTCGTCCAAATAACTGAATAAACCTCAATAGATACTCCTCAATGTCGCTTTATCAATTCGAGGACAGTTTTTTTGCAGTGATTACAAGGTTCTTTGGCTTATTCGCTTTTCGCTGAACGAAATCCCATCGTCAGGTTGCAAGAGCTCTTTCACACTCCTGTCGATCGCATGCATCTTCTCCATATCAAGTACAATATCGGGAACAAATGTGCACAATTCATCCAAATATACAACAATGATCCACGCTCAATTATTTAAATGTCCTTTTAACAATTCTAAGTCGATTTTGTTGTAGATGATATTATCAGTGTAATGTTATTTATACAAAACCCATCTCTATAACTGATGTGTCGGGAAAAAAAATTCGCCTTACTAGTAACCTCTAGAATATTCCAAACATATACGTAAAAGGCACTTGGAAAAAAAAAAATACTAAGTAAGGGAGGTAGGAGTAACGTGTTTAATCTGACTTTAATGAATAAATTAATGAGAATCGAGTGAGTGAGTGAGTGAGTGAGTGAGTGAGTGAGTGAGTGATCGAGTGCCATTCGAGTGGCTCCAAAAGCCCATGGCATGACTATGTCATCCATGAGCTAAAAATAATGTTGAATCCAAGGAAGTCAGTCTAAGCCATGAAATTTGAAAAGATTCACAAGAGCAGCAGCTTTTGCTTAAAATTATGTGTACCATATATAAAGGTTGTACAGTTCTGATAAAATAAGAACTCAAAGTCTGCAAGAGTATTGATTCAATACAACTAAATACTTGATTCCTACAAGTGTAAATTGAGTACCATAAATTGAGAATCAGTCATTGACAATTGATACACTGAAGCATAAAAAAATAATGCATGTTCGATTTCTTGCAATTTTTGGAAGCAGTGAGTGTCACTATCCTCTTGAGAAGCACTGCATAATTTTATAATGATGATTTCACTGTTTATATTATGTTGCAATTTAATTTTTATCAAATTAAAGTTAACACTCGCCTGCCGCACAGCACGGAACACCTTTTCCTCATGACTGTCCATTTCTGTAAATGTTCTGATTTGTGCAAGATTGACATTTTCACGATATCCCAGGGCAACAATTTCATCAAAAGCAAAGATTAGAGAAAAGGCATTCTCTACAACTTCAGACTCTTCCATCACTTTGCAATATTCAGGAATCTGTGAAAAGAGATTGTAGTAAGATGTACATTGGTAACGATGCATTTCTTTCAAAATTCAATGAACTATACTTCTCATGCACTGAATACCATTTTGTCTGCCACACAACAATACAACAGCACTTTAACCCTTTAAATCCCAATAGTGACCAAGATCAATTTTCTCTTAACGATATCCATACATTGTCAAGAGATTTGGTTATGAGAATTTATAAAATGAACACCTACTGCTTTGCTTTGATCTTTTATCAAATTCTCTCAACTCATTCTTTAAGGAAATATATAAAGATCAGTTTGGAGAATTTGTACGTGGATATAATGGGACTTACAGGGTTAATCACAACCATCACCAAAATATTTACAACAAACAAGGAAAAATACAAAAACCTTCCTGCACTTAGTGCACTGTATTCAACCTTACTGACTTTTTTTTGAACTGGCAAAGGGCGGGTGTTAAAACACTGTTGCACTGTTTGGCAAGAAACAAAACTGAATCCCAAGATTAGCGTGAAAACTGATACCCTCAATTGCAACTTGTGCCCAGGTTTCATTCAGTGTAAGAGAACTTCATTTCTGCCTCTTTCGAAAGCTCAGCCAGGCAAGGAAAACATATGTACATGTCTCCCCAAAAAAACAGGCCAATGAGCTGCATTTTAGGGCCGAAAATTCTATTTTTACATAAAGTTATACACTAGAACATTGATAGAGAAATGTGTGATATGTTGTAGTTCATTTTTTGTTTGTTTTCCATTGATCTACTAAAATAATAAACAAACTAACAATGACAACTAATTATTGTACACAAGCATTCACAAAAACAAGGACCAGAACGATTTTCGTATGACCTTGAAAAATGGTTTCGGTAAGTGTTCATTATTTGTTTTATCAGCCAATGGATGAAAAGATCAAAACATGTCCTATTCGTCTTCCCGCTAAAGAAAACCCTAATATGGAGAAGGCATTGTTCGATTGGTCAATCATATCGCAGTATGACATCAAAGCGAAGTATCGATTGATTTCTAGAAAGTTCTTGGACATGAAGTTTTTTTGTCTGAGCGTTCACTTAACCAACCAAAAGCCACCCACGTTCGTATCTGTTCGACAAACCAATCAAATCGCTCTATTTTTCGTTTGTTTGTTGTTTCTGTCTTCTTCGCGCGTTTTCATTTCAAGGTCATACGAAAATTGCTCTAAAATTGAACTACAACCACTTTTATCTCCACAATAATAAAACCATCATGGAGTTAGAAGATAAAGCTTTTAAGGACATGTACCAGAAATAATCACAATCACATTTACCACCAATTAATGGATTTCAAATAGCCTTGTAGACATGACAGCCCAAAAAATGAAGAACAAAAGAAACAGCTCAAAATATTGAACACGATAGGAACAACTACATGGGAAGAAAATGATGCTTTTCAATCCTCAATAATTCTTGTCAACTGTTCTATCCATATGACAATGACATTGTAGTTTAACCCTTTAAACCCTAAGATCAACATTTGAATTCTCATTTGTTGCCCCTATTCATTTTCTTCAGAAGTAGTGGAGAGAAGCTGATAAGATATCTACAAATTTCATCTTCTGTGATCATGTCTGTAATTCTCATGACCACTCTGTTTACAGAGCATTGTGTTTACAAGGAGAAATTTGATGCTAGTCACTCTTAGGGCTTAAAGGGTTAAAGTAATAAATAATAAAATAACACCTGTCTCTTACCACTCTGGAAAATAATCTCAGTGTTTCCAAATCCTCCAAAATATTACTGGCTTTTGTTGTAATGAGCAGCATGTAAAGTTTCTCGAGAGGTTGATAAACATATCGCACACTTTCTGTCTCCACAAACGTGTGCTGTTTACCAGTGTTCATTAATTTCGGAAATGCAGCTAGAAGACCCTCTATTCGTGACCGCGTCATTTCTACAAACTGACGTGATACAATGGCTGTGGAACAGAAAGATCAATAAGTGGGTTGAGTATGATTGTCCGGGTTAACATACTCCTGAAAAGGACTGTTGTTGACAGTGACTGACATTTTGACAACCTGTGCGGTAGTCATCTTCAGAATCAAAGTGAGTTGTATCATGTCAGTTAATGGTATTATACTCTGGTTATTGACCTAATTGGTCAATTAAGTCACAATATTAATAGCCGTCTGTCAGTTAAACCATGATTTTTTTGGCTATGAAGACTCTCAAATGTTATGGGTGCGTTTCGGTCTGTCTTTTTGCAACAGTTGAACAGTCATTTAACGTTAGTCAAATTGACAGGTATCAGTCATTCTGTTGTTGTCAGTTTCGCTTAGGTCTGTCAATAAGTCATATGTATGGTACTGTAATAATTTTGTTGAAAGACCAATGTTCAACACAAAAATGCATAATTTTAGGGCTGTCATTGGCAGCTGGCAGCCAGCTTTTTTAGCCTCCTACCATAGAGGGCTGAGCTTTAAATTCAGAAGTGACAACATACACACTATATGTGGGTTTAGTTTGCTGGTTGTTTTGCTTTTGCTAAAAAAATAATACTCTTGTTTTTCCTTTCCACAAAAACCAAAATTTTTATATTTTAATTTAATCAGGAAAGATAGACAAAGAAATGATGTGCTACAACCAGGTTACTATCTTTTGTTACCCATATAATAATCATCATCATCATCACTATTATTATTATTATTATTATTTCTACAGAAGAACCCCGGTAACTCAAACTCTGAAGGGAAACGAATAACAGTTCGAGTTAGCAGAGAATTCAAGTTATCAGGGTAAATTCAGTGAAATTTTGATCAAGGAAAGGAAAGTTAGTTCGAGTTAGCGGGAAATTCGAGTTCAAGTTATCGAGGTTCCAGGGCTGTCAATCCCCCATGTCTTCAAATATTGAGAATTGATAGGGAAGGGATGATGAATGACATTATATCGCACGTCACATGACGTCATTTGAGCAAAAAATACTTGTTGACTCTGATCAATGTATATACCCCATAAAATAGTTCATATTAAGCCACATTATTGCTTAAATTACAATGGCATACCAGAGTTTATGAGGAACGTCCCATGTTAACAGTAAAATTAATTCAAACCACCCCAAAAATTAAAATTTTAGGGTCGGAAAGTTGAGTCTACTGACTCTAATCTGGAGACTGGGAGATACAGTCGAGAACCTGGGTCTCCCGAATTATCCGGGAGAGTTGACAGCACTGTATTATAATAATTATTATCAATTATCATAGCAAATCCAGTACATAAATATAAACAGTTTTTTCGAAAATAATCTTAAAAGACCAACATAACTATCCAAGGTTGACAGTCAAAACACTTTCAATGAAAAGTTATATAATTTTTCAATATAGTTAATAGACTAAGAATTCAACAAACCTTTTCCAGTTTTGGTGCATATTGCTGCAGCTAGGAGAACCTGATAATCAGAATAATTTTTGTGCAAATAAAATCAGAACTTTTCTCTCCGTGGTACAGACGTTATATAAGCTTATTTTTCTTATTCCAACGTAAAACATTAATTTGGTCATTGACTACTCGGTGATCTCTGCATGCATTTCAGAGTTAACTCACCAATTGAAATGTTCAATATAGAAGTTTTGCGTTAAAACATAAATAATAAAGCTTGAGGAATATAAAAATAACGATATATTTTCAACGAAACAGAACTGATCTTTCTGACATGTGAGAAATGTGGTCAGTGAAAGACGGTCTCATACTACATCCTATTTTTTTTGAGACGAACTTAAACAAAATAAAACACCATTTTTCAGGCAATAAACAAGCATGGGCAAAGAGAAGGATAAATGAACTTACCATTTTGACTGCCAATTACAATTTTACCGAGAATCTGGCCTCTCAGAGGCCAAAACTATCGCTATTTTCGAGTCTTCTTCTCACGCCACGTCCTCAAAAGAATCGTAGAGGAAAGGCGCAAAGATTCTTGGGAAAAGCCATTCTGCGCATGTACTTAATATTTCTTAGTACCCAGTCTCTATTTCGTTCAAATTTAAAAAGCGCGTGGCTCTGGCTGCGAGAGCATGCGGTCGGAAAAACAGAAAAAGAAATAACATTTAGAAATGATTTTTGCTTTTATTCTATTTTCTTTTCTAATTTGAGGAGCCCATAACTCGTCAAAGAGTTTTTACAGACCAGTTAACAGACTGCTTCGTCTGTTAACGCATATTCATACCAGGCACAAGATATCAAAAGAGAAAGCGATGTACGTCATTAGAAGTTCAAGAAAACAGTTTTCCAGTCTGTCTGGTGACTGGTTTGTTATTCAAAATTTGCATGAGAAACGTTCTAATAAGATACCGTAATACATAAATTGGATTGGTCGGAGTAGCCTCGTCGCCAGGCCAGTAGCAGGTGACGTCACATTTGAAGACAAACTGGGAACGAGGCTGTCCTTGCTAGGCTTACTTGGAAATGTTTGTTACATGCGTTTTTGTTCTTGGAATTAATCAAGATCTTGGTGGTTCGCCAGTCCAAACATTAACCAGAAAAGACTAAGTACCAAAACCATATTCCACCTTTTCCGGAAAAAGTTTCAACTGCTTGAGCTGTATCCTTGAATTTTGAACGTTAAGTTTAGCATTTGAAGACTGGAATGGTAGAATTAACAGCGCTATTTATTGCTATCATAATTTTGCTTGGGTGAGGAGAGTTTTAAACGAAAAGAAACTCGTTAATTTCAGAGAAAAATTCAAGATATCTCAAATTGACTAACTATGTTATACATAGTTGCCATTTTCCCAATTAAAATCAAATAAAATGAAAAACGCTTTTAAAATGTCATTTGACCACAGCCGAATCTACCGCGTCCAGTTTTCGCAATTTGTCATTGTGTACAATGTTTGTAAGTCAGTGGGTCACAGTTAATGAATATAAGATACTTCTAGAAACTGACTAAATTTGCGGTTGAATTTACTTTTACTTTAAAGTCTTCTGAATCAGACAATTCCATATATGAAAAAAATAATAGAATAAAATAACCGCCGTGGACTGAAAATTCTTAAAAGTCACGCAGTTTCAGAAGCGCTAGACTTATTGAAAGACAGGTTTCAGTAGATGTGTGTTTGAAACCGCGGGATAAAACACTTCAAAAACAACTTGAAATTATTCTCGATATTCATGCCTTGACTGCTGTTTGGTTGGTTAATTATTTCCCTACCGAACAGGCTGTAAATAATTCATTGATATTGACGCTAGATATTGTTTTTAGTGTTTAATTATCTTCGGCATATTCGCTTCCTTTTAGAGCGTCCTTAAATCTGGCGAACGACCTAGAGAATACCTCTTAATTCTAACCTTTGCCGTGGCATTGCTGATTCAAGGTAAGCGAATTTGTTGCACACCCGTACAAGTTAACTTTGATTCAACAAGGAGGAAAAACTCCAGGTTTAATAGATGCAATAATTAATAGCCACCAGAGTTTAAAGGAAGTGAATTCAACCAAACCTTCAAACTATGTCGCTGAGTTATTATGTAAATTCAACTAGTTTTTTTTTCTCTTTATTCACGTTTTTCTTTCAGTGGTCGTTCAGTTTCTACATATGTTTGAATGAATATCAAATTAAGAATTTATTTGACATAATTTACTCACAAGACAGTTTTAATAAGAATCTGAGCTGTCGCAATCAAAATCATAAGTAATTACGACTTCTGAATTTAGCCTCTATCAGGCATATATACGCAATACAATTACTTCCTATAATTCCAGTTTTACTGATAAACAAATGCGTTTTTCATGGTTTCTGCAAGTTGAAGTCCAAAATAAAGACTTTTACGTTTTTTAAGATTTAAGATAAAATTGTGTTCACGATTTGTTTGAAATACGAAATATGTTACCACAACATAGTTAACTTTTGAGACGTATGTGGTCGCGTAGTAATTAAGAACGTCGTATGTGCTTTAACCGAATGAAAAGGTTACAAGGGTTTTTCACTTGTCTAGCTTATCTCGTTATGAATATCTTTTGAAACAAAAATGAGGTTATCTGTATCAGAATCAGGTCTTAATAATCAACAAAGACTTTTGATATCTGATTTTTCGATATCAATCAAAACAAGATCAAATCAATACCCCACAAATTTCAAGTTCCATCTGGCGTCCCATACACTTGTTTTTCCTTGTAAAATGTAAACAGCAGTTACACAAAATTGATTGGAGTAATTAAGGCTTCTTTAAAAGTTCAGTCCTTTTGAAACTTACGCATTAGTGCGTCAAAATATGTAGGTAAATCCGAATTTTATTTCAAACCCCGCGGAATGGGCTACATCTACTGAGCGAAGGTTCCAAATTTCCGTGTCTTCGCAGAAACTAAGGTCTGGGCCCCTTTTTTTTATCATTGCCAAAACCAACGACGAGGCTAAACCAAGGCATAGCACACACACGAAAGCAGGCGCGTGACACTCTTTGCTCAATACCTTTTTCATTCACGTCATAGTCATGTGACCGCAGAAGAAGCTACAACAACTTTCTTTCTTGTTTCGCTTAGCGGCCTATCCTCACTGGGTCTCGCGGAAAGACTGGCTTCTATGTTTTGTTTTTTGCATGGTGACTTTATATATCTGGTTATCATGACTACCAGGAGCCCGTCAGTATATGGATGCTTCTCACTTTCCTGTATTTTGTTAACGAAAAATTATCAAACAATGTGCAAAGAAATAAAATACACAAAAAAGTTGAAAATGTAAAATGAAACAAGTGCAATTTGGAAAGAAAACAAAAACAAAGAACTATCTGAATATTCTTGACAAACAGTTGTTATTTGTTATTTATATCGGATTTCTAGTGTATACGCCGATTAGCAACTCATGCCTCAGACTGTATTAAACTGATCGATTCGACACGGTAGTGTTGACTTGTTAAATAAAAGCGTAATAACAAAAATAATGATCTACCCCGTCTACGTGCAGCTCAAATTAATACATGCACACAAATACGTATGCAAATAAACTTCACTCACGAAGCTAAAGGCGGAATCGGTGAATTGTTTTCATGATGTGTTTTTAATATGTTTTATTAGTTCGTGGACTGGTAAAAAGCAGTCGCATAAAATGGAAACGAGGAACTTGACTAGATCGGTAAGTAATCGACAATAATTTCGTCTTTTCAATTTGGAAAAATTTGTTTATTTTTACTGTTGCTTGAAAAATTCATGTGTACTGAAAAATGACAACCAGCATTTGGAATCATGGCTATAAACTAAGATTTTTTATGTAAGAAGAAGAAGAAGAAGTCTTTGTGATGCTCAAGTACTTAAAAAAAAAGAAGAAAAGAAACTGATATCGTCAAGATCGGTCGGAAAAGTGTTATAATTTTGTTCGTTTTAGAGCAAGATGTCTTCAGGATATAACCGACGAGTTTATTTTTACATTTTCAATTACTGCACGTCTATATGAAAATGCCGTACACTGGGGTACAGTTTCAAATTCTCTGGTCATTTTTTCGGCGCAGTGCTTTAATAGCTTGAACCGCACAGCTATAAAACACTCTTGGAATGAAAAATAGTGAATTATTCAGGTAACACGACGTAATGAAAAAATCCCCCAAACTATTTTGTTTCCGTTGACTCAAAGATCAAGAGTTCATAATAAGAGGCTCACTGTGTTTATCAGCATAAAAATAAAAATAATATCGTTTATTTTTCAAAACGAATAACATTTTCTCAACAAACAAATTCTCTGTTTGTAAATGCTTGATGGTAGTCTTTTGAAGTTGAAAGTAAATTTATCCAGTATGCCTTTAAAATTACCTGTAAGACCTTGGCGAACAGAAATTTATTCCGCTTTGAGAAGAGCCAGAAGAGTTATTAAATGGTCGACACTTATTACAGTGGTTTCGTCGCTTTCACTCACCGGGGATAGAGCTGAATTCGGTGAGCGCTTGGAAGTTTTTCGTTTTCCCAGCCATATAAAACAGAGACAAACATTCGAATAAAATAATGTTACTTTTATTGAATGTTAAGTTACGAATTTTTCGAAAATACCTTAAGAAAAACAGCTGACATTCGTTCATAACAGCCGTGTCGATCGAATCATTAGCAGTAAGAAAAAATGACAGAAAGATGAACAAATACAATGATGGTAGTTTTAGTTGAGATAAATCAAGCCTCAAGCTGTGGCATTTTTTGAAAAAAGTTTCATTACCGGAACTGTACGTAAATTAAATTGTATGAAATTTCTAAGTCAATTTTCCGTTTATCATACAGAGTATGTTTTGAAGACAATATTTAGTATACGTAGCGCACATGACATTTACTTGTCTAAGTTTCCGTAAAAAGACCTTCGACAGTCTGTTTTCGTGCACAAAGAGAGATATCGAAGAATTAATATCTACACTAACGCTGTTGAATTTTTAATACAGATCATGGTCAACTCTAGATTCTTTTCAGTTCCTAAGAGCAGTCGAAAGACCATCGCACAGTTTGTGCTGGTCTACGTTCCTTGCAGTTTTACCAATTTTTACTTTGAATTCAACTAGCAATGCTTTCAAATTACAATTACCCCTTAAAATATTTCAATGATAATATATTTTCCGATCCGTGGGGTAGAACTTGTAAGGCGAGTTTCGAAGCAATGAAATGCTTTCTTTAAGTGTATGGCGAACCAGCAGGTGTTTCTGCGAGACTCACAGCTTAGCAACGGCTAAAATCTTTGCTTCGAAACGAGGTCAAATTTTGATTTTCCGATCCCTTCATGCCCGATCACGTTCATCACTACCCGTAGCAGCCTGGCTCCCAGGATTTTTCCGTTAGGTACCTTCTTATCAGTAACTTGGAGACTTAATTTGGCAACAATTTCAAGGCTGTAATTACAGTCGAACCTCCCATAAGAGATCCACCCAAAATGCAAAGACTTAGTGGTCGCTTACAAAAATCGAACCACAGGGTACATGGGGGACCTCTTCCAAGAAGAGGTGCGGGCACGTCTACATTACGGAGGATATTGCATGCAATATAATTTCTAAGTTACGCCGTGTGTAGGTCCATTGTTTTTCTAAAGTTGTTCGTATATTCTAGGTAGCACAGTGCGTACAGCGAACACAGAGATCAGAGAATGCGTCAATTACAAAAGAGATGCGCGCGGAGAGAGTTGGGAAGGAGGAAGGGAGAGAAGGAATGGGTGCGGGACTGATATGAAGCAACATACATGTGTCCTCAAAGACATGCTTTTTTTTTCTTGCCTCTTCTGTCCTTCTATCCACACGTAAACGATCCTAGTTCTTCAAAATTTTTATTAACAAATATCTGAACCCTTTTACACTTTTTTGCTCGGACACACTTATAACCTTGCCTCGTGCCTAGGCGCTTCTAGTGATCACCGCGCAGAATCATAGGAAAGCTTCAAAATTGGAAGGGCGTAAGGCCGGCTCAACGTGAAAAGCCTTGTGCCTTTGCGTTTCTGAAGTCTTCCCATGATCTTTGCGCCGCAACACTGTCGAAATTCCCACACTGAGAAGCGCTTGTGTTCAACCAGCTGTACTTCAGATATTCGCATTCGGAGTAACAGTTTAATAATAATAGCCGCCGCAGTAGCAGAACATGTAGGAATGCAAAATATGATTACATACAGTCTTTGACTAAATGGGCGGGATTTTATAATAATCCATTACCTTCATCACCCAGGAACATAATATAGAAATTGATATCCAAGAACTGGATGACATTTTCCCTTGATAGCTTATGACATTTCAAAATGTTTGGTAGATATCCGAGATAAAATAACATTGGAGAGGAGAGATTTTAGTTTACGCAAACACCGTGCCGTTTCTCGTTTGCGCCATTTGTTATTGCTCGTATTTCCCAGAAGATACTGCACAATACGGACACCTGTTATTTCACTGTGGCAGGTGATAACTGTTGATATCCACTCCATATTTTATTACAAAGTGGTAATGTGTCACGATTTAGCCTATCTCGCGGATCCAGACACGATTAAGATTTTTCTCCGAAGAAAAGGTTCGAATTATGTTAAATGGTGTTGTATCTCTGACGTTGGCGATATCGTATCTGTTAGCGATCGTTAGTCGACGAACAAGCACTGAATAAGTTCATGTTTTACTTTTGACTAACAAAACCAAATAACTCTCACCCGAAAATTTGCACTTTCGATTACAGTTGACAAATAATCAAAGCTTTTTTGTAGTTTTAACTGATAGTACATGGAATCTACAACAGCCATTTAACAAGATGCATGATTCGTTCTTGTCAGGGAAGAGTTCACTGAGCGTTGCTACTGTTTGAAGCAGGCTAAAGCTGATTTCAAATGGTGATTTTTGAAGATCGCTTCGACTTTGAAGGCTTTCTTAGGTAAGACTATTTTGACGCTGTTTGATTAATTAATCTGTTATCTAAGTCCGCTTTGAAAACAGTATTTAGTAATGGAGTTCAGGTCAATTACCCAGATTATAGTCGTCATGAAACTTTCCTTGATCCATTTCCTCTTTTATTACAGACAGAACGATCAAATGGTGCAAATCGCAGTTAAGTAATGAAATCACTCGCAGTGAAACATTTTTTTGCGATCATAAATTATTACTTACTTTTACAAAATAACGTTTAATTTACAATTGTGTCTCTAAATTAAGAGATTTAAAGCGATATTTGTTTTTTCGATTGATGACACTGGAAGTCTGAATTTTACATGTAAATCGTAAAAGAAGTCGTATTCCCGCGCAAAATGTTATTTTCTTTAGCTTTTTATCTCCCAGCTCTTCTCTCGCGCCGCGCGATCGATTGTCACTCGCCCCGCTCGGCATAAGATTGTACACGGGTGTCTTTCTCGCGCTCTTCCTTCTTAACGCGCGCCCAATACATCCCAGGAGCACACCATGGAGGCTTGAGTTGGTGTTGATGAAGAAAACGTGTTTACAAGCCCTAGTCGAGTCATTCAAGCTCACTGAGGAGATAAACGCACTTTCGCTATCGCTCTGTCGAGCTTGCGAGATGTGCGCGCGATGTAAGTCATGTAACCCCGAATGTCAACACTCCGCCAGTCCAGTCAGTTCGATCGCACTCATGTTGTGACGTCAGAAATCGACAATATCTCTTTCAGTTTCTGTCGTTGATACGTGTGATTAACCAACGCGCAATAAGGGGATGAAGATATCGAAACCTCAAATTTTCAAGACAATTGACAGCAATTGGGCGTGGTAAAGGGCTTCTAGGCGTTTCCTAGAAAATCAAAGTTTTGTTACATTTGATCTGATATTGACCTTAGTTTTCTCTATTTTACGCCAAAATTTAAAAACAATTCCTGCAGGAAAATGCCACTGACCACAGAATCATTCGCTTTTGGCTCTCACGCTCATCCACTTCGAAACCTGCCCACTGTCCTACAGCGATATTTAAAATGATCTTTAATAATAGCCCGTGTTTCCCGTTGTTTCGATCCTTTCTTCCTCCAAACAATTATCTTCAGCAAAAACCATATATATATAAAAATGAGTTTCAACATCAGTAGTTTATTCTTTTAAGGAGGCTGGAAAGCGTTTTAAAGGTATTTATTGCAAGGTTGTCGAAAAATTTTTATTTCCTTTGCTCGGCGATACCTATTATTTTTTATTTTTCGTACCCTCATAACATGAACATAATTAACTTAACCCTTATCAAAGTCCACCAGTGGAAAACTGAGGAGCGAAAATACTCCTATTTTCACGATACCAACTACCCGAATTTTAATAGTCCTGTAGGTTGTATACCCTACCGTAAACTGTCGCTTATAAGCCTCGGGCTTGATCTTTGTATGGGGTTTTAGGGGGGCGGCTTATAACCGGGAGGACTTATATCTCAGGGGGCTTATTAACGGAAGGGCTTATATCCGAGGGGGCTTATAACCGAAAGGGCTTATATCCGAGGGGGACTTATAAACCAAGGGTCTTATATACGAGGGGGATTATAACCGGAATAGAAAGAGGGCTTCGAAACAAGCTGTAGCAGTGTTGATCAAAATATGTTTTGCATTTACTAGTTTTTAATTTTCGAAACGTGATAATAAATCGAATTCAGAGGCGGGCAAAAATTATTGTTTCATGTTTGCCAACAGGTAGATGGGCCTATAACTTAAAAGTGGGCCCTTCCTCACTTGTAGAAAAAAAACATCCCCCGACTTGGCGTAATACTTGTCACTCACTGGGGCTTAACACGTACGTACCTGAAAAGCCATGATATTATACTTACCCACGCACTGCGATGTTAAAGATAAATAGATTTGTTTCGTAACATCATATCTTTACCGTCAGGGCGAAAACATTTTATTTTTGATTGCAGATAATTGACTTTCACTTTATTTCCTAGGCTCTTTGACTTCACTCGAAGCGATGCAAGGGATGCATGAATCTTTTATAATCAGGACTTTACTGGTTCTTGTATCTGTCTATTGTATAAAGACTAGTGGTAAGCGGAATTTGNTAGTTTTTAATTTTCGAAACGTGATAATAAATCGAATTCAGAGGCGGGCAAAAATTATTGTTTCATGTTTGCCAACAGGTAGATGGGCCTATAACTTAAAAGTGGGCCCTTCCTCACTTGTAGAAAAAAAAACATCCCCCGACTTGGCGTAAAACTTGTCACTCATTGGGGCTTAACACGTACGTACCTGAAAAGCCATGATATTATACTTACCCACCCACTGCGATGTTAAAGATAAATAGATTTGTTTCGTAACATCATATCTTTACCGTCAGTGCGAAAACTTTTTATTTTTGATTGCAGATAATTGACTTTCACTTTATTTCCAAGGCTCTTTGACTTCACTCGAAGCGATGCAAGGGATGCATGAATCTTTCTTAATCAGGACTTTACTGTTTCTGGTATCTTTCTACTGTATAAAGACTAGTGGTAAGCGGAATTTGTTTGTATGATTTGTGCTGTTTATCACGGCCTGTAACTATGCCTATTCCTGCGTTTTCAACTCGGTACTTGAGATCTGTTTGATCAAAAGCCCATGGGTTCCTGACGTGGTACAAAGATACAATTCACAGTTATTATTTTTTACAGTTGATCCACCCTATACCATTATACCACACACATCGGGAAATTTTAAGCTTGGTTTTTCGCGATAATTTATGCACTGAATGATTAGAGTACAAACAATCGAAACCTAAAACTGCGCCTTAAACAGCTTAAAGTGTCTTGTGAAGCGTAACTTATATGCGAGATAGACAGGATAAAATTGATCCCGATTGTGTCAGAATGTAAATAAAAAGAAACTAGGCCTCATCATTTGAGGACTTTAAACATGTCTGAATGAGAAAATATGATATTGACAAAGGTCGTTACTTTGGCCAACGCTGACAAGCGAGCGTGTTGATCGTGCGGCGCACGTACGTGTTGTATGTCACACTAATAGGAATGTAAGGAAAGTTTGATTTTTAGAATTCTTTAAAAAAAGTTTTAAATGCGGTAGACTTAGTACACTGATTGATTTGAACAACTGATTATTCATTTCCGGTAGTGAATCCATCTTTGTCCTGTCACTCGAGTGGAGCGTGAAACATGTGCCCAAAACGCGAAAACCGCGTGCGAACTTCGAGAACTGAACGCCTCGCGCAGACTTAAATTGCGTGATTGAATTTGACAGGAAGGCGAAAGGGGCGTTGTTAGGGAAAAAGAAACTATTGTACTACCGTTGCTCAACCTCGTACCCAGGGCAATTCACTGACTGGAGAAATTGGCAAGGGCACAGGGAAACGAGCCTGCGTAGCAAGCGTTTCCGTGCGGTTTAGGAGCAAAGAACGAGGAACGAGAGTCAAAGACCGCGCGAAAATGGCGCGACTAAAAGAACGGGGAGGGGGAACGAGATCTTTTGTCAACGCTCAACTTATGATGAAATTACTTATTATTGATAAATTGGTGTAGTTTAGCAATTTTCTAAGAATTAGGATCAATTTTTTGAGACATTTGATAAAAGATCCGTAGAAGCATTCCGCCTTGGTGATCATTCTTTTAATTCTCATAACCTTTTGTATTGATGTTGGTCACTCTTGGGAAAAGAAGTGACCGTCGGACAGGACGCCCGGCGAGTACGACTAACAGATTGAAAATGTCTTCACTCACAGGGACAAGTAGCAACACTCTTAACTTGTGATGATGTATTTTTTTGACAACAGACGGAGCTGTTTCTACGCATCCGAATGCAAGCCATTACATAGCAGAAGGCGAAAAAACAAGTATTAACTGCACTTTAAAGGACGAAGCATTTCAAGGTTGGTTTATGAATGGCGAAAGAATACCCGATGATCCATCGCAAAGACGGCACGTGAAAAGTGACGGAAACCTGTGGTATAGTTTGAATATAAGGAGGGTGAATAGAACAGATGATGGGCCGTATGAATGCCGCGGAGAAACGAACAAAGCTCAAGTGATGTTATATGTAGAATGTAAGTACTGCAGCGGAAATAGATGGAGCGATTTTCGTATGACCTTGAAAAATGGTTTCGGTAAGTGTTGGTCATTTGTTTTATCAGCCAATGGATGAAAAGATCAAGACATGGTCTCTTCGTTTTCCCGCCAAAGAAAGCCGTAACATGGACAAGCCATTGTTCGATTGGCCAGTCGTGTTGCAGTATGACGTCAAAGAGAAGTATCGATTGATTTCTAGAAAGTTCTCGTACATGAAGTTTTTTCACCCGAACGTTCGCTTATAAACCAACCAAAAGCTACGCGCGTTTGTATCCGTTCGATAAACCAATCAAAACGCTCTATTTCCGTTCGTTTGTTGTTTCTGTTTTGTTCGCGCGTTTTCATTTCAAGGTCATACGAAAATCGCTCTATCATTGTTTTGGCTTTAAGTTCTTCTCGTCTCGCGGTTAGTTTTTGCCCTTATCCAAAATTTTTTTGTGCCCTCTTTTCGGCTTCTCATCTCAAAAGGAAAGAGTCTTTTCACGTCTCTCAGGAGTTTGTGAGTAGAGACAGCTGAAATTCAGGCTAGTATCGCTAAGGGCCTTCCTTGTTTTAAATAAAGAAAATAGAAAGAAGACAAGAAGAAAGGAAAAAGAAAATAGAACGTTTTCAATGATCAACAACGTATAAATCTAAATCAAGGTCACTACACCTCTTCAAATCGGCTCCTGGTCATTTGGCTGCACAGCTCAGAATGGCCTTTTTTAGGGGGCAAATATAACCTGAGCCACACCCAGATTGGTCCCCCTAAGAAGAGCCCCCCCTCCCTTTCACATGGATGCCCCTCTTCACGACCCTTATGGCTTATAAACTTCCTTTTTGCATTGTTATAATTGCAGACCGTCCTGTATTTATCAGCGAGAGGTCCACAAACAATACGGTGTACTCATCGATTGGTGGCAACGAAGAAGTCACTTTGACTTGCGTGTTTGATGGGTTCCCTGTTCCTCGCGTGCGATTCAACATATTTGGAGAAGAACTAAAAAACATCGGTATCACCTATGCTCCTGGTTCGGCATCATACAGGTTTTTGACAAAAAGTCAAAGTGATTTTGGATTTTACACGTGTAAAGGGACAAACTGCAGAGGAAGTGCCTCGCACACAATTGAAGTTCACGAGCGAGGTATTTCAGCCATGATTTTCTCAAAGCCCTCTTTAAATCTATTAGGGTTTGTACCAGCTTAGGAAGATAGGAAGGCAACAGAAAGGTTAAAAAAATGAAAAAGAGAAAGAAAGGAGGAAAGAAAAAAGTAGTAGTAGATTTGGTGCGAAAACAACAACTTTGCACAGTCGTTGTCGTCAAGTCAGTCCACTAAGACCTGATATGACCAATGGTTAAGTAGGGTCCCTTCTGAAATATCATCATCATTATCATCATCATCATCATCATCATCATCATCATCATCATCATCATCATTATTATTATTATTATTATTATTATTATAATTATCGGACATTCAGTCTTTTGGAGAAAATTAATGGCAAGGCGATAAGATAACAAGAGGACAAGTTTAGTTAGATTGCTTGCAGTCCATCTTTTCTCCTAGAAAATAAGAGACTGCTCACAGGCTACAGAATGGTGGATTGAAACGCGAAAAACGAACGTTTGAAATTGTCGGGGATGTAATAAGGCTTGGAAAATAATGTCCCTGTGAATTTTTTTTGAAATTACTATAGCTGTCACGCTATTAGGACCATGACATTATGCAAGAGAGACGACCAACTTAACGCGCCGCAGGTTATCTAAAATGTTCAAATTTGTAGCGGTTGTTTCGTTCCAGGCGTTTCCGAACCTCCAAACAACATCCGGGCATCGTCGAGTTGTAGCAGCATCGATGTAAAGTGGGATCCGGCTGAAAAAGATGGCGGAAGTCCGGTGATCGGATACTATATTGAACTTAGGCATGACGGGAAAACATTAAAATCAGAGTACCTTAAGACCTCACTTCGTAAAAAGACCTTCAAAGACCTAGAGGTTAAAACTTTGTATGAAGTACGAATGAACTCTGAAAACGCCTTCGGGAAAGGAGAGTGGAGAATGGTTTCCATCAACACTACTGAGGCATGTAAGTGACGACAGACAAGTGAACTGATTATCTTTCCCTTCTCCTGCACTGTCATCTCTGTGCCACGATTTCTACTTAGTTCCAGGGAGGGGGTGGAGTTACTCCTTACAATGGCCTATACAGGGAGGCTCCGCCCGAAAGTGGTACCTACTTCATGGCTTCAAGTATATGAAGGGTAGGGCTTTCACAATATGAACTATATGAAGGGTTAAGAAAATCTGTTATTTCGGTCTTTAAAGTGACCCAAAAGGGCTTCAGAATGACTTTGTGGCTTTGAAAGTGTCGGGAAGATTTTCTAGTTTTGTGATTTACTCATATTTAAAAGAAAGTGCATTTACAGCAGTTAAAAGGGACGCAAAGTTCTAAAGTAGGTATGTGAAAGGGGTACCATTTGTCAAAGAAAGGTATACGAAAGGGGTGCCTTTTCTGTAAAAAAGGGTGTAAAAGAATAAGGGGTTGGATGTCGGGGCGGTGCCTCCCAGTGTAAGACTTTGTTGAGTACCCTCTGGGATTTAGTGTGTGCCAAGTTCCGGTCAAACGGCTTTACAATGGTCAAGTCGAGTTAAGAGATGCTGGCGAAGACCATACCAGGTCAAACGGCAAAATAGAATACCTATCCTTTTCCGTAGAACTTCAAAGTAATTTTAGAGAGACTGGAGCGAGCGGATCTTTCATCTCTTACCCAGGTTCCTCGCTCAGTCTTGGGTGTATTTTTGCAGCTTAACCCTCAAAGATGCTAGCCTTTTCCAGGCGTTCAGATCGTAAAGCGTGGGCGAAATATTGACGAGGGAAAAAAAAAGGGGAAAGTCTCCCCTCGTTTCCCCCGCGTACGAATTTTCTCGTTCCCCACCATCTGAACGCCTGGAACAGACGCGTGATTCTGGTTTGTGGGACCTAAAAGATGTTTTAAATTCGCGCCAAAATCGGTTTAAAAATAGACGAGTCCGTGAGAACGCCGTGATACCAGAACTTTCAAAAGGAATTTCTCTCTCCGGGTCATGGGCTTCTGCTGAAGTTGAATTTTGGCGCGAAAATAGGCCGGTCTTATGACGCGAAAGAGTGTTAGAGTATTCCCGATAATGGGCTCCAGGGAAAAACCTAAAACTTTGTGTTTGTTTATTACCTCCACAGGTTCTTCGCAAGCTTTGTCCTCATCAGCGGGCCAGTTTTCAATGTTTTTCTTGTGGGTCGGCGTGATAATTTGTCATATTCTTCGGATATTGCTACCTAACAGCACAATGATATGATATAATGAGGCAGAGAATATGAAGATGCCAAAGGTCTGTCAGTTTGGCGAGCAACAAGGCAAGCGGAGTGGTTAACGAAAGCTGTCTCTGTATGAGATGAGGAAGTGAAATAGCGGACTTAAGGTCTGTGTTTTGTTCGGACAGCTTAAAAAATTGACCAGGAAAACGCGGCATCTTGGACATGAAGTGTACTGAGCCCTGATCCAGTTTCCGCCACAGGATATGGGGAAGAAAGCGCACATGCGTTAGATTAAATAAAGAATGCCACTGTACCAAGCCTAGACTTTGAAAAAAGTCCTTCGTCGGATTTCATATGGCGCGGGACCTCTCGCGACTTCGTCGCTCGCGGTCGGCCGCCAAGAGATCGACTTGTAGCTAGTCTATACCAAGTCCTCAGACAAAAGGATTACTAAGATGATAACAAGATACTCTACCAAGCGCGAGAAATAGGTAGTGAACAGCCCCGTATAATAATAATACTGAAATAGATGGGGGCGGGAAACGCGCTGCGCCATCTCCCAAGCGCGCAAGTAACGGACGCACAAAATGAGGGGGCGGGGGGGAGGGGGCGGAGACTTTCTTATTTTTTCCTTAATATGCGATTAGGAGGTTTCTTGTGTTAATTTACAAAGAGTAGTTAGGAGACAGTAAAGTAAACCTTTGTGGATTACGGCTAGAACACTGTATAAAGATGCACCAAATGCTTTACAACAAGCACAGTGAGGAATAAGAACGCTCTCATTGCCCCCTCCCTTCGTATCACTTCACCTCGAGTTAAGACATTAAAAAGCAGATAAACTCATATCGCTTAGCTAAGGAAATTTCGGGGGCGCGGAAGGCGCGGTTCCTGAAAGAGTTTGCTTGCTTGCGCGCGCAAACAGGAGCCCATCCTGGCGCGAATTATCGGCGTGACGTTTTCGTTGCGTTTGAATAGAATAGAAAAGAGGAGTAATCGATAGGTGCTTTGAGCGTGTCAGGGGCAAGAAAAAAAACCTTATTGCGCTTTTCCTGTCGGTTTTCATGTTTATTACGAAAAGGAATTCCTCTCATCAGCCAAATTAATGATAAGGAAATCGTACCAACTTCCGCTGCGGATAATTATCAGAAGCCAAAACTCGCGGAAATGCACCTGAAATTACTACCTACGTCACTGCAAATTGTTCAAATATTATTCACGAGTCATACACATGTTTACAAAACGCTTATGCTTTGATGACTGAACAACTCCTTGATATATTCAGTTTCTTCCATAATACAGTATGGAGATTAAACCATTGATTTTTTACAGTTGTAAGTCTGGGCTTCAGAGGCTTTTAATCCATTAAACTGACCTAAATATCAAAAGTTAAATTCTCATTTGTTGTCCCATAGTACATTTGCCATAGGTAGTGGGGAGAAGTTGGTGGTTCAACTGTCCGAGATTAGGGACCTTAAGCAACAACGCCGACGACGGAAATGAAAATACCACTAATAAAAGAATTTACTTCCTTTCAAACTTTATCGCGTGTATTTGAAACCGAACATTTCGTCAAATGTAGGCGAGTTTTCCTGGAGTTGAATTCTTAACGACTTTGTCCACGTTCAAATAGAGAAAGAACAATTTGTCGTCGTATGTGCATGTCCTCCACAAAACGTCGCATTGGGAGGTTTCACGTCGTAGTGGTGCAGTTAGTCCGCTACAAAGCGTTTTTAGTGTCGTCACACAACGCTCCTCCCCGTTACGACACTAAAAACGGCTGACTATGGTGCAGTGGACGTCAAAGAAATGTACTAAAAAGCGTGATGCACGTGCAGAGCTGTTGTTTTGCTCATAAAACCATTTTTTTGGAGGTTGTCGTTTTCGTCGTCTTAAGCTCCCTATTTGCGGCTTTCCGACGAAGAAATCCAGGAGATGTCAAATGCCTGGGAAGGGGGGGGGGGTGGGGATGAGGGATGGTCACGTTTGCATTTACCTCAGCAATAAGGAACAAAGCCTCTACAGGATATATACTCTCTTCATGATATCCTCTCTCGACGAAATTAAGCTTCAGCTTTTACAACAACAAAAACTGTGTGATGAGCCTTTCAACTTCCTCCATAGCAACCACGCTCGAGTGATGCAGCCTTTGAGTTTTTTCTGTTATAAGTCAGTTTAAAGTCCTTAAGCCTTGATCACCTGTGATCAACAATTTAACGCCCCTGAAAATTGGTCTTGGCCTCCTCTCTCAGTTTCTCTTCCGTATCATTCCCAGTACTTCTCCCGATAAGGAAATTTTACGGGCTTTCAGTTTTTCTAGCTAGGGAAAAAAAATCCTCTTCGAGGGACGAGGTTGAAAAAGACTAAATAAAGCCGCATTTTCAATCTAGAACGCAGCGTGAATATTTCAAGGGACTAGACTGGTCAAGCTTCTCTTATCGTTTACCACTGAGAGGACCGGTGCGCGCGTGGTGGAGGATCGAGGTCCTCTCTCGCGAGCAATTTTCGCGCGTGCGGGGAGTGGAATGCAAATTTCGTGATGTTGACGTTTCAAACATTTCGCATTCCTTTCTCGTCAACGAGATGCTCAAGACTGGGAGGTCACTTTTGTTTCTTAAGAAAACACAGCGAATCCTAAATAATATTGTTTGGCTTCCGCTTGTTCAGGAAGCAAGATCAAGTTTGTTGTACTATCATCACATGATCATGACCTCCAAGCACGGCCGAGCTCGATTTAACCTGCAAGGATGCCCACCGGGCTACGGTTCAAGTGTGAATTTGAAACAAAAAGGCACGTTCTTGCGTTTTGCCCTCACACGTGTAAAAGGGACTGGAAATCCTACGCAGCCCCTCCCGCCCGGAAGGTGTACTCTAACGCTGAAACAAATTTCACTGACTAGGGTATGATGAGGGACTGAGGCTTGGGTTCGAAGCTTGAGGTCGGGCAACGTGTTTGGGTTGGGTTTTCGGTGTTTGCATTGAAAACATCAATTTTTCGGTTTTGATGTCTGTTTCGGTTTGCAGTTTTAGGTTTCTAGCACTTGGCTTTCAGTATTCGCCAATAATAAAAGCGGTTTTTCGGAAATTAGTCGACTAATTGTCATTTTTTGAACCGTTTTTTGGTTATAGACCGCACATCCCCGGCCTTTTGAACGGCGCATGTCTTTAGAAACGTTTTACTTTTTTTATACAAATGGTTTCCCCGTTCTAGAAATACACCAATACTTCTTTAGATTTTTATTTCTGTGGCTGACTAGTGTGAAGCGTCACAAATGAATTTATGGATTCTCCGTCACCGCTTTATTTTAAAACCACGGGAGCTAAACTGGTGGTCCACCGCTCATTAAAAAATTCCACACCTACGATTTGCGTCACTGCGCGTGACAAATCGTGTAGTCTCCATTTCCGCCATTCTCCAGGCCGAGACCAGTCTTTGTTGATCTTCATTTTCCGAACAGCGGCTTGTAATGGAATCTATCGGAATAGAAACGAACAAGTGTAGCCTCGTGTTCAACCCTATATTTTCTGAGATCGTCGAGTGCGTGTATGAAAATAAAAACCGCGAGGATATTTTATTGTCCGTAAACTGGGGAAAAAACATAAAAAGGTCTTTGGACAGGCTAAGGCCATTGCGCCATTCTATTTTAAGGAGTTTGCTTCTGGGAAAGAAAAATTAGGGGTCCTCGGATTATGACAAAGCTTCAAGAGCTTCTAGAGCTTCAAGCACAGGATGAGACTCACTTTAGCATAATCTGTTGTTGTCTGTACTAGTGCCGCTTTAACTTGACGCTATTTTTTTCCTGAGCTAAACTTGGCAACTCTTAAAAACTTTAAATCTGAACCCCTTTATTCAGAGAGGTTGCTGGCAGGCCATGATCATTGGCATACATCGAAGTCATGGTTACTTCAGTTCCTGTCTAGCACATTCACATCGCTTTAGCCAGGCATCAAAGACTGAGGTATACGTAGCAAANTGAACCGTTTTTTGGTTTCTTTGTAGACGGCACATCCCCGGCCTTTTGAACGGCGCATATCTTTACAAACGTTTTACTTTTTTTATACAAATGGTTTCCCCGTTCTAGAAATACACCAATACTTCTTTAGATTTTTATTTCTGTGGCTGACTAGTGTGAAGCGTCACAAATGAATTTATGGATTCTCCGTCACCGCTTTATTTTAAAACCACGGGAGCTAAACTGGTGGTCCACCGCTCATTAAAAAATTCCACACCTACGATTTGCGTCACTGCGCGTGACAAATCGTGTAGTCTCCATTTCCGCCATTCTCCAGGCCGAGACCAGTCTTTGTTGATCTTCATTTTCCGAACAGCGGCTTGTAATGGAATCTATCGGAATAGAAACGAACAAGTGTAGCCTCGTGTTCAACCCTATATTTTCTGAGATCGTCGAGTGCGTGTATGAAAATAAAAACCGCGAGGATATTTTATTGTCCGTAAACTGGGGAAAAAACATAAAAAGGTCTTTGGACAGGCTAAGGCCATTGCGCCATTCTATTTTAAGGAGTTTGCTTCTGGGAAAGAAAAATTAGGGGTCCTCGGATTATGACAAAGCTTCAAGAGCTTCTAGAGCTTCAAGCACAGGATGAGACTCACTTTAGCATAATCTGTTGTTGTCTGTACTAGTGCCGCTTTAACTTGACGCTATTTTTTTCCTGAGCTAAACTTGGCAACTCTTAAAAACTTTAAATCTGAACCCCTTTATTCAGAGAGGTTGCTGGCAGGCCATGATCATTGGCATACATCGAAGTCATGGTTACTTCAGTTCCTGTCTAGCACATTCACATCGCTTTAGCCAGGCATCAAAGACTGAGGTATACGTAGCAAATAAACATGACCGCCTACGATGCCGCAGAACGTAGGAAGCCAGAAAGCTTAAAATAACCTGTAAAGCGGATACGAAAGAGAAAAGTGTGATTAAGATTTTCGTCTGTCCATTTTAGGAGCAAACAGCACCAGCCAAGCATAATTTGAAGAAGAATACCTTAGTTACAACCTAGGTTACAAGTTGGCCCGACATACTCCAGTACTGGCCCCTGACTACTCGGTGGGCTACTCGGGAAGTTTAGAGGCACGCGAATATAAGGCACTCCCGCTTAACTTTACGAAACGCGTGCAAAAAATTTCAAGACGGATTTAGAAAAAAAACATCTACAGTCCAGCACCTTGAAAAGTATTCAATAAAATGTTTATTCTCAACATACTCTTTGAACCCGATAATTAGTCATGTTTTTCCAGCATTTTGAATTTTGACATCTTCTTTTTTCGGGTTAAATATTTGCTTTCGCCCTAGCCCACCACGAGAGCTAAGCACATAAAATGAATTGAACGTCTTAAGAGAAGAGTAATTATTTCACGATTGTAAATGTTAACTTTCACATGTTAGTTTATCATTTGGGCGCGATTACAAATGACGCGAGAAACGTTTGAAGCGGTCCTTTGTCAAACCTTTTCAAAATTTGACAGGCATCAAACAGAAAACCATTGTGTCATCGTTTTAAACATAAACACATGGCAAGCGCGTAATGCAAGACATTTGCGGTGTTGAGTTACAAGACTCACTTCACTTTGCTTTCGTATTTCTTCGGTGCCACTTAGTTACTGAAGTCATCCTTGTAACTCTTAAAGATTTGAGGCAGTTTGTTACATTTATTCGGCTGTGTGAAGAAACAGTACAGGTTTCTACCGGGAAGGAACAATCATGGGTCCTCCAGTTTTGTTGCTAGCAGCTTTTGTGACGTTTCTTTGCGGGCATCAAGCGAGTAAGTTCTTGCATTTTTGACATCGAATTGTTTCTGCTTGTGCGATCGAAACGTCAAAGAAGTCCCCAAATATCATGTAACTTTTTAGATTATCTCAAAGCACTCTAGATTGTTTTTAAGATTTAAAAATGAAGCATATAAGCTTGGATGGCTTTGAGAAGTGAGTACAGGGCGGGAGATACTGTCTTGACTGGATTAGTATGTTTAGTTAAAAGAATTTCAGTGACATATTGACTCGACAAAGATCTCGATTTTATTACAAGCCATTTTGGGTGTTTTATCAAATTATTAGGAATCTATATTTTAGCAATTAGCAGGAGTTTTTTCGCCGTAGTTAAATTTGTCCGTGAACGCCCTTTATAGTCATGGCGCGCGCGGGGAAAAAAATTAAAATGGTGTGTTTTTGAAATGAATGTTTTGAATGGAAACAACTCGAAGCTATTTCCTCAAACAAGACTCCACAGAAGAGCGTACAAATCTCTCTTCATTGATAATCGCAATCCTTGTGGAGGTTTGATTCATCACGCAAAAAATTAGCAAGGAAATCAAGGTAAATCACTAAAGAAGAGTGCCGAAAGTGCTTTTGGCGTTCAGTTGTTTCTCTCTAGTCTTACGTTTCTGGTGATTTAAGACGGGATTTTACTTTAATATTTTCTGTAGCCTTGATAAATTTTGGGTCATTCTTTGTAACAACCTAACAATGCGCAAATTTTCCACCAACCTCACGAGAATTCTGTAACAGGAAACATTGTCATGCTGAAAATATTCAACACCAAATATTGAAATTTTTTGGGCTTTGTTATTGTTAGACCCGCGTGTTCACAATGGTGAGATCGAATTTGGGATATTTCGTTTGTTTTTAGTGGCTGCGAGCTATACGATGAGTTAATTTTAATCTGGAAAGTTTATTTCTCCTGAAGCATACAAGTCTCAACCTGGCTCGCGCGATAAGTCTGAAGTAGCAACTACAAATTATGTTGTGTTTTCGAAACCGCAACCCGAGGCTTGATGTTCCTATTTGAAGTGAAAATAAGCCATCTTAAAACCAAATATGAAAGAAATGCTTACACTTTTCTTATTGATAGTCACTTCCTTTTCGGCTGACGAAATGACTTACTCAATAATTATTTTAGTCAACCGAACTGGTAACACTGAACGATTTACATTATATAAAAGCTCCCCGTTTTAACATTAGTATTTTATCTTTGACTATTTACTTTTTAATTTACTTCATTTTGGGGCTTCTTCATTTAAATATTTACTTTCGGGGCTTTTAGTTTTTCAAAAACTACGTGACCAAGAAAACAAGACTTGTTTTTCTTTTCCTTGGACCTAATTCATTTAATTGCTCATGTCTCTCATAGCCGGAATATTTTGTTTCCAAAACAAATTGTTAATGTAACCCTCTCGCTCCCAAAGAAAAAGAAAACACAAGAAAAATCTTACTCTTTTAAATGAAGTCTGCAACAGTTTCACTGTAATGGTTTAAACACCCCAAGATTTCATCTACTGATTCAAAACTCAATGTAAGAAGGGTTACGTCGCGAAAGTTTTATAACCCGAGTTTTCAGGTCTCTATATCTTTTCTTGTAACTGAGAAAAATATTGTTTAGTTTTCTCGTGATCGTGCACCGCCATTATCAGTCATAGATAAGCTGCAATGATCTGCTACGTTTGGCTTTGAGGAAATAGTTAATTCATGATTAATCGTTTTAAGCTTCTCCACCCAAAGTTCAACTATTTACTTGGGCATAATTGCACGAATTAGACTTCTGTAAGTCACGTTCACAAATAGTTTCTTTCGATTTGTTGTCATCCCACGATTTTTGTTAATGATTAGCTTTCCAGTGGAATTCGACAAGTTGTTTACGATTCACCCATTTCAGTCCGGAATTTAGAGAATTTAGTATACAGCTATGAAAAATTCAACGGTAAGGCTTTGTAGTGGATAAAATTGTGTCATTGTTGGTAGGAGTTATACGGGGATAATGTAAGTGAGAGATGGTTCTGTTCTTTCAGAGAAAATTAATATTTAGCTTGCTGGATTTATACATGGGACCTTTCGTTTAGTTTTCACTTAGTTTTGGAGAATAAATACTTTCCACACAGCCTGTCGTTCAAGACAGGAGAAGTAGCAAAGCATATTTTGTGGGCATTATTGGAACAGAAACAAATTAAAGTTCTATTATTACCTCTGTTCTAAAATATTACAAACTCACACCTAACTTTCTTGCCATAATTAAACTCATTTAAATAATGCTGGGCAATGATGAGTGATGAATTAACGTGTATGTGTAAAACTCCATGGCCATGGCAATTTGAATAAAAAAGGATGTCAATAATGCCACGAAAAATATGATACACGCTTAGGTAAATTTTTGTTGTTCTCAAATTGAAGTCTCCTAATTAATACAAGAATACCTATTACTTTAGAATGAATTGCCAAACTTTGCATTTATTTTGAGGGTTTAGACATGTCCTTAATTGACTTGTGGTAAGTTGTGTTGCTCTCGGCTTTTTTTTGCTGTGGCAGTTTCAATTCAACATATACAGTCTTGTTTGTTACCATTTTATCCATTTTAAAGCCATGTGGTAGTTGGAATGTACTAAAAATTGACACTCATTTTCTGTCTTTATATTGGAGCTCTGCTCGCGCGAGTGGAGCCCCGTACCTAAGAAAAATTGGTAATCCATCTATCCGAGAAATTTTGGTAATAGAAAAATTGGTAATCCATCTATCCAAGAAATTTTGGTAATCATGTGAATGTATGCCAGTTCGATTGACCATCCGTCCATTTGCAGGCATACCAATGTAAAATAAGTCAATTAACAAGTATGATACCACAGGCAACTCAAGGTGTTTTTGGCAGGAAATCGCATGGCCACACAGACTTTTAGATAGAAAAAACAACAAAAAAGTCGAGTTTTTTTCAATCTAGTTTTTGATGTCTACACTCATGTGGATAACAGAGAAAGAGCTAGAGCAAGTGATGAAAAAACAAAGGAGGCAAATTTCATTTGAAGAGAAACTTGAAAATTTCATAATGACCGGAAGAAAATGAGAAATGTTAGCAGCCAGCAAGTTGACAAATGAACAGTAGTGAAAAAAATAAAAGCGAACAGGAACACCAGCAACACAATTTTTGGTGAGCACCTAAAACAGTTCCTCCATAAAAAATAACCTTTAACTAGGAAGTTTCATGTTTTAGTTGTGCAAAACGGCATAATTTTGTAGTCATGCAAAACAATGGTAAAGAAATGTACAAAAAAGTGTGCTGCACATGCAAATTTGTTTTTTTTT
>CALNXI010001262.1:46770-69714 GCA_942486025.1 Porites evermanni
CCTTAATTGACTTGTGGTAAGTTGTGTTGCTCTCGGCTTTTTTTTGCTGTGGCAGTTTCAATTCAACATATACAGTCTTGTTTGTTACCATTTTATCCATTTTAAAGCCATGTGGTAGTTGGAATGTACTAAAAATTGACACTCATTTTCTGTCTTTATATTGGAGCTCTGCTCGCGCGAGTGGAGCCCCGTACCTAAGAAAAATTGGTAATCCATCTATCCGAGAAATTTTGGTAATAGAAAAATTGGTAATCCATCTATCCAAGAAATTTTGGTAATCATGTGAATGTATGCCAGTTCGATTGACCATCCGTCCATTTGCAGGCATACCAATGTAAAATAAGTCAATTAACAAGTATGATACCACAGGCAACTCAAGGTGTTTTTGGCAGGAAATCGCATGGCCACACAGACTTTTAGATAGAAAAAACAACAAAAAAGTCGAGTTTTTTTCAATCTAGTTTTTGATGTCTACACTCATGTGGATAACAGAGAAAGAGCTAGAGCAAGTGATGAAAAAACAAAGGAGGCAAATTTCATTTGAAGAGAAACTTGAAAATTTCATAATGACCGGAAGAAAATGAGAAATGTTAGCAGCCAGCAAGTTGACAAATGAACAGTAGTGAAAAAAATAAAAGCGAACAGGAACACCAGCAACACAATTTTTGGTGAGCACCTAAAACAGTTCCTCCATAAAAAATAACCTTTAACTAGGAAGTTTCATGTTTTAGTTGTGCAAAACGGCATAATTTTGTAGTCATGCAAAACAATGGTAAAGAAATGTACAAAAAAGTGTGCTGCACATGCAAATTTGTTTTTTTTTGGTAATTAGATGTATTGATTTTGTTGCTGTTCTCATTGCTGTTGTCGTTTAGCATTACACAGTTTTATTTGTTTGTTTATAAGTACTGTATATCCTCAAATGATTGCCATCCCTCAATTAATCGGCTCCCTTGAATAATCGCCCCCCTTTGACGGAAATATTTAAAATAATCGCCTCCCTTGAATAATCACCCCATCCCACCAAAAAAAGGAAATTAAAGTTAATTATTGTTGTTTCTTTTGCTGTTTAAGGGGCAGCCTTAAGTGCCTTACCAACGTATGTGCGTCCCAGTCTTGGAGAAACAGTTACGTCTATATGTACAGTCAGTGGAGGGGAGACGTTTTTAGGCTGGTTCAAAGACAACAAGCGCATCTCTGAATCGGCATCTGATTCAGTACATTTTAAATCAAATGGAAACCAACATACTCTGAACTTAGGTAGTGTGAAGGTGTCTTATGGGGGCAAGTATGAATGTCGTGGTAGCTCGAATCAGCCAGCTACACTGACGGTAGAAATTGGTGGTAAGTACTGCTGAGTATCTTTGCAAACATAGGGGACATTACATTGCTGTGTGGAGATGCGAAATTGCTCTATAAGTCTGGGAAAAATGGGTGTACCCAGTATTCTCCCCAAAGTTTAGGTCAGCAGGTAAGGGACCATTCATTGCTGGTAAGGTTAAAAATATGCACCAGAAGTGTACTTTCCTTTGGGGCAGGGGGGAGGGGAGTGGAGTGAGAGACATGGCCTCACCCTAGGAGGAAACACCATTCCCTCATTTCAAGACCTCTTCTGCGCATATCGGCCATTGTTAGACGACAATTTAAAAATTTGATCCCAATAATTTTTTTCTGTCTTCAATATTCTCTTTTCTGGTATGGTTTAAAAGATCTCTTCACTCTGCACACGTTAGCAGACAAAGTTGTTCTTGACCATTAAAACCTGATGACATCACAAGCAGTAGAAGGGATGTGGATCCTCATGGGCGGTTACGGCAGCTCAGGGGCGAATGGGTTAAAGCAATGTCATTCTGCTTTTTACAGGATGTACTTTGATGGATGATGCAGCGTGCAATGAAAGTGGTGTCCGATAGCCCGGGGCTAGTGAATTTTGCTGTCGGGCTAGCGATTTCTATTCTTAACGTGCCTGATGGGCAAATGAATTTTTTGGGGGAATTCCAGTTACAGAAGAACTGTAACCAATGCTCGTCAAGATGTTTTTTTTCTCGTCAAGATTGATTTTTTGGGCTTGGACGTGCTAGCAACAGCTTGCCTGAATGACAAGCTGTGAAACTGACTTTCTTTGCATCCTGTGATGTATCTTGCTGTTTTCTTTTTGTACTACACGCTATTGCTTTAATTTCTTTCTTTCCCTTTTTTATCCCCCTGGGCATTAAGTTTTGTAGCAGCTTTAAAAAAAATTAACGTGTAACATGTCTTAAAAAATTACAGTGTCATTCTTAGTTTTCTGCTTTGATCACCCAAAACATCAAGTGTGCTAATAGCTGTAACAGGTTTGTTAGGGTTAACAGTCCTTTATGACAGCTCTGGGAGGTGTCCATTCTATTATTAACAGAGTATGAACTCTATAATATTGTTTCCTTACAATTGCAGCTGATGTTTCAAAAGTGGAAGCTCTCCAGTTCATTAGAATTGGTACAACAGACAAGATTGTTTTAGGCGTGGGTGGCTATCCCAAACCTACAATTGAATGGAAGAAGGGAAGTAAAGTTCTCCAACCAAGCAGTGACTCACACTACACCTTACAAACAGATGGCTCTCTGAGTGTCATAAATGTCAAAGCAGAAGATCAAGGAAATTACAGTTATACCATCACGCAGCCTGGTTACACGAAGGAAGGTGAAATTGAAGTTTATGCTGTAGGTGAGTAACTTCAACTCAAGAGCATAGCGTTCATATACCTATATTCCCCCGTACATACAGCTAAAATGTGAAAAAAAATTCCTGATAGCATTTCTTGTCACTAAATCAGGATGACTGGTAAATATTTTGCCTTATCATGATTGTCAAGTTGCTGGGTAAATACAACAAGTAAGCGAGGCATAAAAAAGCTACGGATTTCTTTTGGTTCTAGTTGTCTTCCTTTTTTCCAATAAAAGCAGCCAGGGCCACACTCATAGTACAAGTAGCTGGGGGAAACCCCAGCCCCCGGCATTTAATGACAGCCCTGCATTATAATGGTGTCTTTGTGTTAGTATTTCCTTTATCCTTTTATTATTCCATAACCAAGAGATTGAGCTCTCTTGCAATTCTGCACATAAGCACAAGGATGATGATATCAGTGGCGTCGTAACAGCTTACTCATCTAAAGGGTACACATCTTGCTCTTTGCTCGTAACCTCCTTGATGGTGTCACTGTTTCACCGTTTTTTTTAGATAAACACTGTGCCTTACCAATAACACCAGAGATTTTATTTACTCAAAAAGGAAAAAGACAGGAAATGGCATTTTCAAGACTGTAAATTTAAACGTTTTCTGTGGCAGTATACCCCCAGATCCCCTAATCTGGAACACCTTTGCAGTGTGCAAAGAAAGTCGTGTCCGATAGCCCGGGGCCAGTGGATTTTGCTACCAGGCTAGTGATTTTTGTTCTTAGGTTCTCTTTTTGTCTTTTTTTTTTGGAAATTCAAATTACCAACGGATTGTACTCAATTCTGCTAATTAAAAATGGTTATTGGACCAGTTGAAATGACTTTTGGGCTAGTACATGCTAATTACAGCTTGCCCGATTGGCAGGCTGTAAAAATGACTTTCTTTGCACCCTGCCTTTGCCATTCTAACATTTCACAGGGAAAAAAAGGGCCTATCATGGAATAAAAAATAACCTTTAACTAGGAAGTTTCATGTTTTAGTTGTGCAAAACGGCATAATTTTGTAGTCATGCAAAACAATGGTAAAGAAATGTACAAAAAAGTGTGCTGCACATGCAAATTTGTTTTTTTTTTGGTAATTAGATGTATTGATTTTGTTGCTGTTCTCATTGCTGTTGTCATTTAGCATTACACAGTTTTATTTGTTTGTTTATAAGTACTGTATATCCTCAAATAATTGCCATCCCTCAATTAATCGGCTCCCTTGAATAATCGCCCCCCTTTGACAGAAATATTTAAAGTAATCGCCTCCCTTGAATAATCACCCCATCCCACCAAAAAAAGGAAATTAAAGTTAATTATTGTTGTTTCTTTTGCTGTTTAAGGGGCAGCCTTAAGTGTCTCACCAACGTATGTGCGTCCCATTCTTGGAGAAACAGTTACGTCTATATGTACAGTCAGTGGAGGGGAGACGTTTTTAGGCTGGTTCAAAGACAACAATCGCATCTCTGCATCGGCATCTGCTTCAGTACATTTTACATCAAATGGAAACCAACATACTCTGAACTTAGATAGTGTGAAGGTGTCTTATGGGGGCAAGTATGAATGTCGTGGTAACTTGAATCAGCCAGCTACACTGACGGTAGAAATTGGTGGTAAGTACTGCTGAGTATCTTTGCAAACATAGGGGACATTACATTGCCGTGTGGAGATGCGAAATTGCTCTATAAGTCTGGGAAAAATGGGTGTACCCAGTATTCTCCCCAAAGTTTGGCTCAGCAGGTAAGGGACCATTCATTGCTGGTAAGGTTAAAAATATGCACCAGAAGTGTACTTTCCTTTGGGGCAGGGGGGAGGGGAGTGGAGAGAGAGACATCGCCTCACCCTAGGAGGAAATACCATTCCCTCATTTCAAGACCTCTTCTGCGCATATCGGCCATTGTTAGACGACAATTTAAAAATTTGATCCCAATAATTTTTTTCTGTCTTCAATATTCTCTTTTCTGGTATCGTTTAAAAGATCTCTTCACTCTGCACACGTTAGCGGACAAAGTTGTTCTTGACCATTAAAACCTGATGACATCACAAGCAGTAGAAGGGATGTGGATCCTCACGGGCAGTTACGGCGGCTCAGGGACGAATGGGTTAAAGCAATGTCATTCTGCTTTTTACAGGATGTACTTTGATGGATGATGCAGCGTGCAATGAAAGTGGTGTCCAATAGCCCGGGGCTAGTGAATTTTGCTGTCGGGCTAGCGATTTCTATTCTTAACGTGCCCGATGGGCAAGTGAATTATTTGGGGGAATTCCAGTTACAGAAGAACTGTAACCAATGCTCGTCAAGATGTTTTTTTCGGGCTAGTTGAAATGACTTTTGGGCTAGGACATGCTAGCAACAGCTTGCCTGAATGACAAGCTGTAAAACTGACTTTCTTTGCACCCTGTGATGTATCTTGCTGTTTTCTTTTTGCACTACATGCTATTGCTTTAATTTCTTTCTTTCCGTTTTTTTTTTCCCCCTGGGCATTAAGTTTTGTAGCAGCTTTTCAAAGAAAAATTAACGTGTAACATGTCTTAAAAAATTTACAGTGTCATTCTTAGTTTTCCGCTTGATCACCCAAAACATCAAGTGTGCTAATAGCTGTAACAGGTTTGTTAGGGTTCACAGCCCTTATGACAGTTCTGGGAGGTGTCCATTCTATTATTAACAGAGTATGAACTGTATAATATTGTTTCCTTACAATTGCAGCTGATGTTTCAAAAGTGAAAGCACTCCAGTTCGTTAAAATTGGTACAACAGACAAGATTGTTTTAGCCGTGAGTGGCTATCCCAAACCTACAATTGAATGGAAGAAGGGAGGTAAAGATCTGCAACCAAGCAGTGATCCACACTACTCCTTACAGGCAGATGGCTCTCTGAGTGTCATTAATGTGAAACCAGAAGATCAAGGAAATTACACTTATGTCATCAAGCAACCTGGTTATACGAAGGAAGGTGTAATTGAAGTTTATGCTGTAGGTGAGTAACTTCAACTCAGGAGCATAGCGTTCATATACCTATATTCCCCTGTACATACAGCTAAAATCTGAAAAAAAATTCCTGATAGCATTTCTTGTCATTAAATCAGGATGACTGGTAAATATTTTGCCTTATCATGATTGTCAAGTTGCTGGGTAAATACAACAAGTAAGCGAGGCATCAAAAAGCTAGGGATTTCTTTTGGTTCTAGTTTTCTTCCTTTTTTCCAATGAAAGCAGCCAGGGCCACACTCATAGTACAAGTAGCTGGGGGAAACTCCAGCCCCCTGTATTTAATGCCAGCCCTGCATTATAATGGTGTCTTTGTGTTAGTATTTCCTTTATCCTTTTATTATTCCATAACCAAGAGATTGAGCTCTCTTGCAATTCTGCACATAAGCACAAGGATGATGATATCAGTGGCGTTGTAACAGTTTACTCATCTGAAGGGTACACATCTTGCTCTTTGCTCGTAACCTCCTTGATGGCGTCACTGTTTCACCATTTTTTTTAGATAAACACTGTGCCTTACCAATAACACCAGAGATTTTATTTACTCAAAAAGGAAAAAGACAGGAAATGGCATTTTCAAGACCGTAAATTTAAACGTTTTCTGTGGCAGTATAACCCCAGATCCTCTAATCTGGAACATCTTTGCAGTGTGCAAAGAAAGTCGTGTCCGATAGCCCGGGGCCAGTGGATTTTGCTATCAGGCTAGTAATTTTTGTTCTTAACTTGCCCCATGGGCGAGGGTTTTTTTTCTTTTTGAAATTCAAATTACCGAAGGATTGTACTCAATCCTGCTAATCAAAAAGGGTTATGGGACTAGTTGAAATGACTTTTGGGCTAGTACATGCTAATTACAGCTTGCCCGATTGGCAGGCTGTAAAAATGACTTTCTTTGCACCCTGCCTTTGCCATTCTAACATTTCACAGGGAAAAAAAGGGCCTATCATGGGTCAAGAAAATACCTTGTACCACCCCTTGCCCAAGGTCCTAACTGGTACAGCTCCTTCCTAAGTGTAGGGGAGGATTGGGTCCCTTGGCAATCTCAGTAAACAGTACAGTCGACTCCCGATAACCCGAACCCTCACTAACTCAAATCTTGTGCTAACTTGAACCACAATCGATTTCCCCTGGATTTCCATAATACAGTCTCTGTAATTTTACCCTCCGTGATTCGAACCCTTGATAACTTGAACTCCCGCTTACTCAAACCAATTTTCGTTTCCCCTCAGGTCATTTTCTGTATAATTTTACCCTTGATATAACTCGAACCATGTTTTGAGCCCTTAAAAAGTCAGGAAAAAAGCCGTTTATGGGCGTCCGAAACATTGAAATTTGGATTTCCTATTGACGTCTTCTAGGAGTATAGTTTACTAGTGGAGGCTGATGATGATTGTCACAGGCTAACATGAGGCACCTTTTCTTCTCAAAACAGTAAAACGCATGCTCTGTTTAGGCTATGTTTTGTTATATTTTGTTACGTTCTGTTTTATAATCTAGAAGTATCTTTTAATTTTCTCTTGACATTTCTACAATTAAATGTGATTAAATGTTCACTGTGCGGTAAAAACCAGGAAAAAACTGTTTTTTACCATACTCTCGGCTACTTTCTTCGAACTTTCGATAACTCGAACCTTTTTTCGATTTCCCTTGAAGGTTCGAGTTATCGGGAGTCGACTGTAGTTCTCTTTTATAGCTCTTTGGCTCTGAATATTATCAAACCGGTTTTCCTACATGTTTTTAGCAGATTTCCCAATGTGCCTCCTTAATTGACCAGTCAATGTAGTAAATGACTCCCAACTCACAAATATTTCTTGATTCACACTAACAAAGGGTTAGCTTCATCTCATCACTGAGGTAACTTTCAACTCAGTTTATAAAATCAATCTGTGTGGTTCTCAGCAATTCCTTCACTGAAGCAACACCACAGTTTCTTAAGAAATCAAGGTACTTTTCCATATATTTTACTATTACTGGGGCAAAGAAAATTGTTCGTTATACCATCAAGTTCGTTATATAGAGGTTCATTACATTGAGGTTCCACTGTAGTCTAGGTGCCCTACCGCTAAGCTGCAATAGTCTTGTGGGAGCAAAGGCCACTAAACTAGGCTCTTGTTCTTGCTACGACTAAAATGTACATATCTACTTATTCACACATTTTGTGCTTTTTTTTGTAGAATTCCCAAAGATCACACCCTTTTCTTCTCCTCGGAAGTACCTGACTGAAGGCTACTCTGTATCGTTTGTGTGCAAGGCAAAAGGCATTCCTGCACCAAAATATACCTGGTATTTCCAAGGCAACCAAATCAATACAGTAGGAAATAATTTAATCAAGGATGGCAACCTGACAATCACAAGAGTAACATCAAGTTCAAAAGGCAAATACGAGTGCAAAGCCTACAATGAGATTAAGAAACCTGGAAAGACAGCTGTTAAGATTGGAGAAGATAATACCACTGTGGAAATTGTTGATGTTTTTGGTAAGGACAATATTATTAGGACTATAGTTGTTGTGCAAATGAAATGAAACTCATTTCCTTGCAAAATGGCTGTTAAAGTCGTCTGGTGTGAAAACAAGAGCAATAAAAGTAGGTAGGCTTAAACATTAAAAAATACACAGAGTTTTGTGAAGAAAGAGAATCACTGACTCTTCCTAGTTGTTTCTGGATAAGTGAAATGCATCACAGTTTACAGTGTCCTGTATTTATGTTAGATGCTGTTAACGTCTGAGACTTAAAAGCTGTATCTTAACAGAAGATGTTAATGTTGTCAGACATTAAATGTTTGCCCAGGTTGTTAAAGAAAATAGGAGAAATAAGTTAAGTCTTCTGCTGTCGTTTTCAAGTGAAACGAAGGAAATAAAATGCAAAACAGGCACATATATATTTAAAAGTGCAGTCATGTGTTTGGAAAAAATAGGAAGCTTCAGCAATGATAAAGGTCAGTAAAAGCAAATTTTACATTTGTACATTTTCCAGACTTTGTTGCGTTTTTCCAAAATAATTGCCAAATATTATGTCAAAGGCATAGTGTTAATTTTCCTGGGGTTGAATTCTTGGGAACCGCACCCATGTCAGAAAGAGAAAGTAAACGTCATGTCATGTGCTTATGTCCTCCATAAAATGGTACACAGGGAACTTTCATGTTGTGGCCATGCAGAATAAAAATGTGTGGTTCCAGAAAATATCCATACCCCCCCCCCACGGAAGACCATTGGAAATTCCGAGGGGGAGGCGGGGTTCAAGGGCACTAATTTCCGAGGGGTAGGGGGGTTTCGTGGGAAACTACTTTTCCAAAGGGTGACGAACCACGTACAAAACACTGAAAGCAACATACGATCGATCTGAAGTGCAAAACCATACTTACTTACGTTGTTTGGAAACAGAAGTCAGTACTCCTGGCCATTGAGATAAAGTTAACATTATAAGCAGGTGACGAACCACGTACAAAACACTGAAAGCAACATACGATCGATCTGAAGTGCAAAACCATACTTACTTACGTTGTTTGGAAACAGAAGTCAGTACTCCTGGCCATTGAGATAAAGTTAACATTATAAGCCTTAATGTTTCTGTTTTTCTTTGAGTTAGCTAGCGCTCCCGAAGCTAGGAACGGAGTCAAAACGATTTAAAATGGCTGTCTCAACTGGAGTCTCGTACCCAGACTTCCAGCTTTGGCTCGTTTTCGTCCTCCCAACACTTCCGTTCACTTGAGTATTGCTTTTCGCTACAAACACAATTTTAGTAGGATACATGCCTTACTGGGGAAACAACTCATAGAAAATGCGAAGATATGCAAGTTCCCATCATCTCAACGCGTGCGTGCAACATTTTCTTTACATTTTAGAGCCACGGACAGGAACCGGAAGTCAAATTTTCTCTTCAGAAGGCCCGGCTACCTAGCTACTGTAGTAAATCGTGACGATGTTCACGAAACCTAGTTAGTGTGTGTTAGTGAAGTTTTCGGTCCTTAGATAAGAATCAACCCAAAGAAACTGACAAAATGTTTAGACAAAGGAACCTTGTAAGTTTCTGAAACGTTCTCATCGGAGTTAGCACGAAAACGTACGTGGAACAGTCGACCTTTTAAATCAGTTTAAATTTTCAGAAATTTTGCAACCCAGATGTTTAAGCTTATAATCTTACATAAAAACAACACGGATATGATTTGCCAAATGATGGCGAAGAAGCTTAAAGTATAAGCTTAACAAAGCGTTATATTTTTATTGAAGTTAACCTTAATGTTTTTAGTGTCGTAATAAAATTCTACCGCATTTACGTAACCAACTTAGTATTCACTTTCTCTTTTTATAGGTACAAAAACCACTTTGAATTTCCGAGGGTGGTCCCCGATTAAAATTCTGGAAATTCCTGGGGGGAGGGGGGGTCATCAAAGACCCCCTGGAACAGAAAATCCTGGGGGGTGGGGGGGTGCAAATCAAAATGTCTTCCGTGGGGGGGGCGGGGGTATGGATATTTTCTGGAACCACACAATACAAGAGTACCACACTTGCAAAATTGTTGTTTTGCTTTTTAAGTCTATTGTTTTTTGATGTTCTTGTCAATGTTTGGCTTTCCTTGTCAGTGGCACCGAAGATCACTTCTGATGGTACTGATCAAATCCTGAAAAAAGGGCAAAAATTTACTTTGGAGTGCGAGGCCACAGGTAGTCCGACACCAACCGTAGTCTGGAAAAGAAATGGACAAATTGACCCTCGCCAAAAGGTAATTTCTTATGTCTTTTATGTGCTATGTATATTAACAGGCAGCTTATCCATTTTTTCTCAAGAGTCATTGTGGCCAAGAAGTTAAGGCCCTGAATTTGACAGGTTCAGGTCTCAAAAAGTTAGAACCACCATGTACAGCAAAGTGAGTTGTGTATATTGTCAGTTGATGGCCTTGATCTAGTGTTCTTCCTAAATTTTAGTTCAGCAGGTAAGGGCAGTAAGGCAAAATTATGTACCACAGAGGGGTACTTTTCCAGGGGCAGGGGGGTAGTGGAGTGCCGGACATGTCCCTGCCATTAAGAGGAAATTTAGGAGCTACAAGTACTTCTTAACTTTTAGCAAACCTTCAGGCCATTGCAGGCAGTAAGAAGTTTTGCTTCAGGGAGTAAATTTTACCGGTTACGGTCTGATAAGGAGAACTGTGGGATCTAATGGACGGGTAAAGTATTTGTTGATGTTACTGGCCGTGGTTTAGTTAAGCTATGGTGTTATTGGCTGTGGAGATTCTAAACACAAGCACAGCATTTACATTTTAGCCTGAAAAAACAGCCAACATTTTGCCACACCACCAGCAGTTTCCCAGCAAAATGATGTCTGAGAAAGGAGTGCAGAAATTCCATACTGATGACGCGTCACCTCCGAACCTGCGTAGCTCAGGTGGAAGTGTTTTCTTTTTTTTTGCGTGCAAAGGTTTTGGTGGCATAGCTGCCAATCTCGCACTTTGCCAGATAACTTGCCTTTTTTTTAATGCCGTCGACTTTTAGTGCTTTGTTAAAACCATTTATAGCAGCCAATCAGAGTTAGGGACTAATGTGAAATCTACATGATTCAATAACCCGCATGTGTGTTATCACAAAAAATAGAATTTGTTTTGCTGTGTGCAGAAGCCAGAAACAGGGACGACCAACAAGTAAAGTTGAAAATGAAATGTGCATGTACTCTGAAAGGAAAATGAAATTGCGGGGATTTTCACAAGACACTGTTTCACTGCTGACAGTAAAGAAACGACAACGATGTTGTTCAAATTGAAGCCATATTTTCACTTGATAGTTCAATAGCTTTGATAGATAAACAACTTAACGATATCATGCAAAAAATAGCAGTGGTTAATTACTCTCATTTTCAATCAGCTATTGTTAATATTACATAACTCTTAAGCGACGCAAAATTTACTGACAGCGTTGCAAAATGTTGGATGTTTTCTCAGGCTACTTGAACTGCTAAAGAAATTTTATTTATTCCTCAAGAGAGCAGGTCAATGGAAGAAACAGTCGCACTAACACAATTTCTTTATCTTATACTCTAGAAATCAGACGGAAAAAGTGTCATTGAATTCAAAAAAATTGCAGTGAATGATGGCGGAAAGTACACGTGCGAGGCAAGAAATAGAGCAGTTGACAGTAAAGGAAAAACTATTGTGGAAACCTTGGTCAGAAACATCAACATCAAATGTACGAGTTTTTAATAGTAGTGATGATGATGATGATGATAATGATGATGATCTAGATAATAGTTTTATTAATTAATGCTTCAAGTAAATAAAGACATGGTTCATACAACTTCAGACAAACAAAGGTCAAGGACTTCTCAAGGATCTTTCAAGGACAAATTACTGCAGTTTTTCAGGACTAAGATTTATTCAGTAAATTAATTGGCAATCTTTGACCTCCTTTTGAAGACCTTACTTGCTTAACCACTCAATGGAGTCATTTATGATTTTTACTTCTTCGACCATGATTGATCACATTTTATTCTACTTTCCACAACAACACTTTGCAAAATGACATGGTATATTTTGACTTGCCATATTGCATCTAAGGTACAGAAATAGCATTTGAAGTAAAGAAATAGAAAGTCCTGTTTCTCTTGGATTTCACCATACTTTACATTCATTTTTAATCGTTTAACTTGAACTTCCCACTAGCTTGAACTGAATGTCCTTTCCTTTGATCAAAATTTCACTTACCCCAGTAACTCGAATTCTGGTTCTTGTAACCCCACTCAGATGCCATCCCTTTAGCTCACCTTTTTGTATAATCAGTAAAAACACTAAAACTAATGCTAAAGTAATTTAATTTTAATTTTAGCATCGAACAGATGAAGTTTAATCATTAAAATACATGGTCATGTCACCATTTTTGATTATTAACAAGGCAAAATGGATTATTCAATTGATCCTGATAAGTCGAACCCCCAGTAACTCGAACTGTTTTATGCTTGCCCTTAGAGTTTTAGTTCCTGGGGTTCTACTGCAGGGTGCAAAGAAAGTCAGTTTTACAGCCTGCCATTTGGGCGAGCTGTAGCTAGTATGTACTAGCCCACTGACAAGTCATTTCAACTAGCCCCCAAACCCTTTTTGATTAGCAGGATTGATTACAATCCTTTGTAATTTGAATTTCCCCCAAAAAACAGCACTTGCCCGTCAGGCAAGTTAAGAACAAAAATCACTAGCCCGATAGCAAAATCCACTAGCTCCAGGCTATGGACACACCTTTCTTTGCACGCTGTACTGTATATCATTTCACTGACTAACAGGTTTCCTCTTTCAATTTTTAGCTCCCCCTTATATCAACAAACATGCCTCTCCCAGCGAAGTGTTTTCATTCATTGGCAACATGGATCTAACCTTTGTGTCGTGCACGTTTGGTGGTTACCCTCCTCCATTTGTCACCATGACGTTTAAAGGCAAGTTGATGTCGAATGATTCAGTTACAGCAAATACAAGCGTCCGCACAGATGCTAAGAAGAAGTTTGGCAGTTATATCTGCCATGCCAAAAACGATTATGGGATCAAGAACCAGACAGTCATTCTAAAACAAGTTGGTGAGTAGAATTTCTGTTTGATGTGATACGTCAAAAGCTTAACCCATCTAGAAGCGCTGTTTCGAGACTCAGAGGAATCTGTGTCCAGTTATAATCATGTGAAACACCAGAAACAACAGTGTCTGCCAACATGTCAGTGGAGACTACAACATAAAGCTCACAGCAGGTTTAGAAGTTGAAAGGAAGAAAGGCTTTTCTCATTATTTAACGGAAGCCTTGCATAAATGGCTGCCTATGGGAGATGATAGCTCACAAAAGATCTCCCGCACATGGGAATCTGACAGTAAATTAATTTGTTGCAGGCTTAATATTTGTCTTTGGTTTTATCTCAGAAAAACCCTCAGTAGTGCGTGACTTAAGAGGCACGTCAACTTGTGATTCAGTCACACTAACTTGGAAGCCACCCGTAACAGATGGAGGAATGCCTATCAACAAATATATCCTGCGATACGATGAAAATATCCGAAACATTGATGGAAGGGAGACATCATACACAATCACCAACCTTCAACGGAATGAAGTGCACAATTTTATTCTACGTGCAACAAACAAGGGAGAATGGGGTGACACAACAAGCAAAGAAGTTGAGACTAAAGAGTTTTGTAAGTATGAGCCTGTTATTAGAGGTGCTTTTTAGTGAGACATGTAATCAGAGATGAAATTCTGAATTTCAGTTTCTTTGGATTAAATTACCACAAAAGAGCCAAAATGTCTGGAAGCTTAATTATGCATGGAAGCATTATTGTTTATGAAAGTCTGGAAAAAAAAAATATTGTGGTATATTACTGGAAAATCACTTGTTATGTGTACATCTTTAGGATGAGCATGCGGCCAAAGCAATAAATGTGTGGATCGTGAATCTTTAAGCCTTGGGGGGAGTTTTGGTAAATTATTCATCCACTCAGAGTCATAACAGCATTGATTCTTTACAATTCCAAATCTATTTTGAGTTTTAGTTAAGACATACGAATTCTTTCTAAAATTCATGAATTCATCCAGATGTTGATTTACCTAAAGAGATTTACTTGCAGATTAATTAACAATTATTCCTTGAGCCCGAATTGACTCAGAGGCCATGAGGGCAAGAGGAATAATTTATTGCTTTAGTAAAATCCAACTAACTGGTAAAAAATATCGAGAATAAAAAAAATTTTAGCTAGTTAAATCTAGACTTAAAACCTTTTTTGCCGTCAAAAAGCCGGCGCTTTTCGCTACTAGTGGACTATAACATATAGCCTAGTAGTAGCTCAACCAATCAGAATGCAGCATTGATAATAGACCACTAGTTGGAATTAATCGTCAAAACTTGAATGACATCATACTCAGCCTCATCTGATAATTGCTAATAAAAGGTGAATGTTGTACAGACCTGTCAGTAAGATTTCAAATTGCCAGGTATAAATTATGCAGTTAGTATACAGGGAGTTCAACAGCTATGAATTTCTCTCTTGTTTTCTATGAAATTAGCCAAGGATCACTCCCATAGTACCTGGGGAAAATCTATGGCCCCCAGCTCTTTAAGTGACAGCCTAGTAGTAGTAATTCAAGCTTATTCTTGGTTCAATGTGTATTTTTCATTGTAAAACTTGTTTGAATTAGAGACAAGTTTTATGTTTAAGTGGCATAGTTGAACCAAATATCCCAAACACCATATCTTGACACAATAAACTTACCTGACTGTGTCATGTCCTGCACATGTGGTGAAAAAGATAATAAATTATGGCAATTGAGGTGCTTAAGAAATGCAGGTTTAAAACGCCGGTCAGTACAAAATGCAGACTGCTGGTGTTTTCTAACCCGGAAAACAGTGATCTGCAGTCTGCAGTCTGCATTCTGTACTATCCAATTTGAACGCCATTAGTGTCTGTTATTGAAGTTGTAATCCTAAGTGAGTTAACTTACATTTTGTAGAGAGATTCTGTGTCTTCTTAATCCGTTAACTTAGTCTGCACCAAATTTGACAAAGTGTTTTTTCGTTGACAAACCTATTGTTTGTGGAAAGGACTGCATGCAAGAACCCGTGCACTACCGTACGTTGGTAGACTGGGAACGAGTATTATGCTTTAAAAGCGCCAATTTCGTATTTAATAATATTTGAATGTTTATACTACTACATGAGAAATTTCTGCAATTTGATTGGCTAAGAGCAGTGGTATTTCAGCTTAATTTGAAATACCTACATGTGAAAATTACAAACCTCTTGCGGGTAGTAGTATAAACAACTAATAGCATGATTTGTACGTGATATTTGGCATAAATACCACTAGTGATATTTCAAAATTGTCTCAAATTTCACTCGCCTAATGGCTCGTGAAATTACTTATAACAATTTCGAAATATCACTCGTGGTATTTATGCCAAATACCACTACAAATCATGCTATTACCTATACAAATATTATTAAATACAAATTCTCTGGATCTTCATACTTTCAGTTAAGAATGGACTGAAAAGGATGGCCATATAGAAATACTATACTAAAGATTATGTTTATGGAGAGATTAAGCATCGCGTTTACGGCAAACTGCAAGCGTGAGATTCAAGTTGAGAAATTTTCAAAATGAGAAATGAGCAGATAAAAACAGCTTAAAACAATTCTTATGGATAGAATTGGCGTGAATCTACCGATTTTCGTGCAGTTATAATAAACGTTAAACGACAATTAGAGGATTTACGGTATTCTATTGTAAAGTATCAAAGCGAATTTAAACAAGCGATAGTTCACTGGAACACCATTATTTTTGGAATTCAATTGAAAAAGATAGCAAATAGCGCGACGTAGTCCTTATAACCCTAATCTCCTTCACAGCCGTTTTTGTCTTGTCACGCAACAGAGTGTTGTGTGACCGAGAAAAAAACGGCTACAGGGGAGACTACTTTAACTCCTCCAATCTTGTGTCTCTTTTGTCTCAGGCGCGCCAGGTCGCCCAATCATCTACGAGCCTTCGTCAAGAAATCTTGATAAATCTAGCTTCACCCTTAAGTGGAAACGCCCTGAAGACACCGGCGGCGACTCTGACATAGTCTATAAAATCCGTTACCGTGATGAGACCGACCCCGAAAGACCGGGACCGTGGAATAATGAAGAAACTAGTGAACTGGAAATTGACATCGAAGATCTTGATAAGTCGAAGCAGTACAAATTCGAGGTCAGAGCGACAAACAAGGGAGGAGAAAGTGAACCAGCTGAAAAATATTATTTGAGAAGCAGTTATGAAGGTATGGATGTTACGTACACAAGGAACCGTTCAATATTTTCGCTCTGTTCATACGGAACTCTGAACGACTAGGCGTCTAAATTTTCGTACGGTTAAGATGATCCCGTGCGAACGGAACACCTTAACGCCCAAATCTTCAACCTGTCGAAAATTCGTCCGGGGCCGTGTTAACGTAGCCTTACTATAGGCAATTAACGTGAATTTCCGCGACTTTAATTTCCATTATTTTGGCCCCAAATTCTCGAAACATTTTTGATATTCTTGACACCTAAGAAAGAGGGGATTATTACACGTTTCTGGGAAACTGCCCACCTACCCCTCCCTTAAGCTAACATCAGCACTTGCTGCTCACTTAGGGCAAAATGTTGGCTTAGGGGAGGGGAAGGTGGGCAGTTTTCCATGATCCGAAAGAGGAGTATCTTATCAGGGTGGAGTTCCTTCATTAAAAACTGAGAAGAACTCTCGCAGTGGCCAGATTTCTTCTCTCGACCGACCCCTTTCGTACTTTTAGGGAGAGTAGCGTAAAGTTTTCTTTTCGCATTACACATTTAATTTTGTCCCTTTTGTTTAAAAAAGTTACGTCTTGGTATTTTCCTTCATTTTGAAATGTTACTCTCTCTTTCGCTCTAATTTTCTTTATGTGGAAGTCGTTTTCCATTACATTCATGTTACTTTAAGTCTCGTTAATTTCCAACACCTTAATTTCATGGAGCGGTAATTTCCAAGGTACGGAGGGTATAGAGGTCAAATGTGCAGACTAGAAAGAACTTGCCTCTAAATAAAGCTAAAAACTAAATCAATACTTGGGTTGAGAGGGGCGAAGAAGTTTTAAAGGGACTTATTAGAAAATGGAGCCTATAGGAGAGAGAAGAGGCTTTTCAGAGCATCTAAGTGATCTGAGTGATCTCTCTTGAAAAAGCAACAAACGAATGAAAGGGCAAGTTGCAAACGAAACTGTGGTGCTGTGTTGGTTGGCGGGCGCGGGGGTAAATGGTTTTATCAACTGTGGTTGTGAAGTCAATTGACCACAGTGAAAAGAGTCAAAAGCTGGCATTTCGAGCGATTGCCCTTTGTCAGAGTGAGGGAAGGGAGTGGGGAAGGGTATTAAAAGAGAAAATTAAGACCCCCCATCTTTATTCCCGGATATGAGAATAGGGCGTTTTAGTCTTTGCGCGGTTCACCCTTGTTTTTTTGGGGGGAGGGGAGGGTGGTGGTGGGTTAGGGGGTTCGCTTTTTTTCATTCTGGCCAAGATTTACGTGTTTAGATTTGGAAATTAAACCTTTTTTACTCTTCTCATTTTTAGCTCGCAGTTCGCAACCCCATCTTGTCGCCAGTCTTACGGTTACCCTCGTCATGGCAATCCTTCAACTGCGCATGCTCTGACGTCCAGACACGTCGAGAACTGAATCTTCATGCGATCAAGCAGAAAAGAAGGATATCGATCAATTTGTAAAAATAATCAGTAGCTATAGATAGTTAGCCTTAATTATTAATGATTTATGCTGTACGGATCCGTTTTAAACCATACCTGAACCTAATCAAGCTTCGAGGAGGCCCTTTTCAGAGGGTTATCGCGATTCTTTCAGCACTCATTTTGCAATCATGGGAACTTTCCTTTGATTCTGACAGGGTCACTGTTTATCCTTGATTCCCATTTCAAGGTGTAATTCTGTTGTATTTCAGTCAAAATTACGTTCTACTGAATTTTAGTTGCAGTTTTATGTAACGTTTTAGTGTGGGAAAATAGCGCTTAGGTCCGGCAGATTGCCGGCTAATTTTAGGTAAATAGTGACAAGACTTACGCATTGGACTCGTCTGGTTACCGCGTTTTAGATCGGTAATATGGCATAGAAGTAAAAAAAGACGGGCAACCTAAAATCGCGATGTGACACGTGACGGGGACGCCTGTGTTTGTCGAAGTGAACAGCATCTGCAGTGCTGCACAGACTTCGCACGCTTCTGCGCGTGAGCCATGTTGCTCTCACGATCGTCACTCAGCAACACGAAACTATTGTCATAAATCTTACGTAGACAACTTTTAGGGTTTGGCACCCTAAGCGGTACCAGTTTACAAGTTGAATCCCCTTTAAGGTACGACGAGCATCCCCGGTACTTTTAGAGGGGAGTAGCCCCCCCCCCCTCGGGAAAAATGGATTTCAGAGTAAGCGATTTGCTGCAAGTAGCTGTTCACGTAGTGTTTACTACATGCCATCTGGACTCTGAGAGCAGTTCGTGTGTGCCCCATGTTTATACGTCCTGCATTTCTTCCCATATTTCTATAGAAGGAACGTTAGCTATAGGGTTCGACGAGTGACAGCTTCACAGTTTTCACTGTTTTGTTAAAGCGAGATTTAGAATCACGTTACGTCAAACACCACGTGACCAACTTCTCCATTTTCTTGTCATTTTTGTTTTTTTTTATACCTGCAGTGGCGGATTCAGACTTTCAGATAAGGGGGGGGGGAGGGGGGCGGAAGGCGGTCATCTAGACCATGAGATAAGGAGGGGTGGTCTTAAAAAGAATTTCAGTTTGGTCCAAAAATAAGGTGGGGGGTGGGGGGGGGGGGCGGGCCCCACGGGACCCTCCCCTGGAACCGCCAATGATCTGTACACCATCATGTTAGTGGTTCCATATATGCACAGTTTTAATATGTGTACATTCTAATTTGAGACTAACGTTTGTCAATTTGAAGCAGACTTTTGCCGTGAGCTTGGTTCTAAATCTCTCGATCCGACTGCCTTAACTTTCCGCTTGATCAGTATACCTTAAATGAATCGTTTATAAGATAATAAGTTAGTCTTAACAAAACACATTTTGGCGTTCTTTGTTCTAATTTTCCTCATTCTAATGTTGTTTTTGAAGTGTTTTTTAAAGTAAAAGCTCGTGTGAAGTATATTACTTAATTATGTAGGTTAGAGTTGAGTTTGCTACGATGTTATTAAGTTGATAAGTTACGTAAAATAAGGTGGAGTTCCATTTTGTTTGTTGGGAACTTTTGTCTTGGGTTTGAAATTGATTTTTCCATTTTTGTAACCTGAATTTCAGACATCCCTTCGAGACGCATACTCCATTTGAGGGATGTCAGAAATGCCACTGCCATTTTTGCAACATTACCATAACCCAAAACAAAGGAAAGCCAAATTTAAACCAAGGATAAAGTTGAATCGCAGCACAAACATTCCCCTTATAAGTTTAAACTTTCGTCACAAGACTATTCACATTCATAACATCAACCTGTTTTTAAAATTCGGGATACCGCAGAGTTTCCTCTCTGAAGAAAATTTTAAGATAAAAATTTCAGCGTGATGTGTGAATGTAACAAGAGAGAAAAGATTATTAACAAACCATCGATTAAATATTTGATATGTGGTTACAATGTATTAAGATAATAAACTTCTATGTAATAAAGCAACATAGTGGGCTTGTTACATGATCAGTAATCGACTCCTTACACGGTTTAAAAGCCTTCATAGGGTCAGAAGAGCGGGCGAAATACGCCAGTGCGCGCGTAGAATGCGTGGCAAAAGTTCCCTCGCGATTTCGTTGGGAGGGTTTGAATGAGAGAGTAGGGAAAGAGGAAGTTGCTTAACGAACTCGCGCGGAAACGCTTGCTAAGCAAGTTAGCGCGCGAAACTTCGCATCGCGCGAGGAAGGAGACGCTAAGCTGGGTCGTCAGATGCGGGGAACACGCATGTGAGTTGTGCTGAATTCTGTAAACTGAACCGTCTTGAATTTACTACTGTTCAAACAGGAACGTAGGAACGTAAGGCAAAAGTTAAATGGTTTTTTGAGCTGCTCTATGTCAGTACCTGCGTACGCGTATGTCCGTCCGTAAGGTCATTGCTATCGTTCCAGCACGTGCGGTAACGCGTAACCTTCGGAGCCGAAGGGACCGTTATCTCTGTATTTTTTTACTCTGTTTTATGAAGCATTTTTTATTGAACGTCTTCAAAGATTTACAATACAAACAGCATTTGATGCCTTCCGAATGACAAAAAGAAAAACAACAAACAGATAAACTGGGAAAACAAGACACGAAAAATTCCCAGATAATAGCGTAATTCTATTAATCTCCCCGTAACCATTGCTATAAATATTCCTATAATTACATTAGCCATGCCTATAAATATTTTAAAGCGACCCCTACAATTTTTATTCTAAGACGGTTCAAAGCTAGCGCCTGGGGATGGGATGTGGGAACTTCCTTATGTAAACTTCGGGAGTGCTTGTTGAAAATTTAGATTCAAGCCCGGCGAATCTTCATCTTAACATACGGTAAAACGGGCAACAACAACCTGCAACTTTTTTTACAGCTTGGCTGCAAAACGAGTTGAATAGCGATGTTGCGCGTTTTACCAGCCACGAATCAAACTGTATTGCAACAAACCAGGGTGTAGTCTGCTACACAACCGTTTTTAGTGTCGTCACGCAACGCTCAGTGGGGAGGAGCGTTGCGTGACGACTCTAAAAACGGCTGTGTAGCAGACTAACCAGGCTGTAGCAGCTTGCGAAAAGTTGTTGCAGAAAGAAGAGAGTTGTTCTACTTTTTGCAACAAAATCTACTGGAGTGCCTGTAAATTAGCTGGACAAGCTAAGTGCTCTTTCCACTATAAACAAGCCTTTAACCTTTTAACTGTACATGTTGCGCCTTTTACCAGCCAAGGCAAACTTGTTTTCCAACAAGTGACGTAACTCCCGAGTATAGCAGGACTCCCGCGTAATTTTAAACCAATCCGAAGTCAGTATTCACGCAACTTGCAACTACTCGTTCTGCAGCAATTTTGCAAAACAAGTTGCCCGCTTTTGTTACCAGTTTTACTGTAACTCTAAACGTTTTCGGGACAAAATAATTCCATCTCTTCTGAATTTTTTTGGACAGGTGGCACGGCTACGTTTTGAGGTTCGGAGGTGAGATACAAGAAGAGATGAACGGCACCATAAAGCATCAAGCCAAGTCCGATGATAGCTCCACAAATACACAAGATTAGCATCCATGTAGGCATGCTTGACGAAGAAGGCTGGTCTAGTGGAGATAATGGTTCTATAGCAAAACAAAAGAGCAATAGTAAATTAACTTGAATTGAAAATGAACTAAAAAGGTTCACAAGCGCCTTCAATAACAGTCACTTAACCCTTTGCTAACTCCTGAGTGTGACCAATAATCAAACTTCTCCTTACGGTACACAGCTCAGTCAATTATACAGGTTGTGAGAAAACAGGAAATGGTCAACAAATGAAAAAGGTAGTGACTGTTAAATTCTCTTCATCAGTATCAAATGAAATGTACGGAGAACATTGTGGAGAATATGCATGTCGATATATTTCAATTATTGTTCATGACAGGAGAGACTAGCCGTGTACGTGTACGATATAAGGGCCTGTTTACATGGAGTTGGGGCACCCCGGGAAGGTGAGGTAACCCGCTTAGGTGGGGTAACCGTCCAGTCCATATAATCTCTCATTTTAATTTGATCACGTTTACATGGTAGGTGAGGTGACCCTTCGCACGTTACCTCACCTATCTGGGGTCCCCCACCTCCCTGTATACAGGCCCTAAGTTAATCTCAGCATGCGGTCAACTTCCTCTTTGACCCTCTGACGTCAGAGTTTTGCAATTTTGCCCGCTCCGAGACTTTAGGCGGGAAAAAGTTTCATTGTTAGATGTCACGTGACCTCGAAGTGACCAATGAGATTTTTCGATTTTGGGGAAAAAACTAGCTATAAACGTACAACCTCGTCCCCAGGGCTTTTCCCTTAAAAAAAAAAATGGGTGGGGCGGGAAAAAGGCCCTGGCATCGGCTGGTCACGTGTCCCCTCGTACACCCTAAAAACCTGGGTGTAATAAATTAGCGCTATGTGAAAAGCCAAAATTATGCGTAACCTCACAGCGCGCGATCTTGGGCGGCCTTTTATATCTCTTGACGATTAACGAAAAGTTTTACAAGGTTTCCTTTTTGTCACAGATACTGGCTATGGTAATTTTTTGCTTTCCTCCGATTTCTATGAAGAGGACGGGGAGTGGTAACATTTGTAAAACTTCCTTTATAGAGCGATATAAATGACAAACAAGCTATCGTACATGCATAAAGTTCACCGGAAAAGTTCGTTTTCGCGACTTCTTTTGATATTTTATTTTATTTCTTGCGAAGTAGACCGCCATACACAACCTAGTTCCATTCACCTTAACTCTCAGCCATATCATCATAGCGATACGCGTTGGTTTAGACTTATCTTGTATGACTGTATTTTTAAAAAATTCATTGACCTCTGCGAGACTTGACCGAAACCGGAAACCGCGCATGAATAGTCTCTGGCAACCAGGGTATCAAACGACTGGTAACAAAGAAAAACTTGGGTCCATTTAAAATTGACATAGCTGTAGTTGATTCCAATCGATCGGTCAATCTTCCCTTTAATATAAGGAAAATCCTTTGTACTTATCCTCGGAAGAGAAAATATATAAGAGATCTTCAAATGTTTCAGATCGGCGACCTGTCATC